>JASDQU010221917.1:0-10537 GCA_032191745.1 Picea mariana
AGGCTGGTGAGCCAAGTTCTTATAAGCAGGAGACTTATGTGTTGTTAGGCCAGGGAGCCTAAGTGTTGAAGGCCAGGAGCCTGCTATTGTACTTGTATGTATGCAGAACATTTAATAAAATATAAACACCGCCAAGTGCATACCGACCACGATGAATGAGTGAAGGGGGACTGAGCATCTACAGAGTGGGAAAGGAATTAGGGGCTGGAAGGTGGGAAAGGGGCTAAGTGTTGAGCCTAGGGGCTAAGCCTAGGGGGCCTTAAGCCTGGGAATAATATTTTAATATTATTCCAAAAGATATGTGCATCATATGTTTTTATCCTAAGTCCTTTTGGAAGGACGCATGATTTCCCAAGTGGTGGGAGGAACGCGTGCTGGTGGAATGCATGCAGTTCCATGGGTGACAATTGTCAACACTAGTGCATGCGAATAAAATGGCCAGGGTGAGCCGTGAGAAGGTTCCATTCCCATTCCACCAGATTGTCTGAATGCGTATGAAGCTCTGAGGAGTATGACTAACCCGACTCTTGTAGAGAACCTTTAGGAGATCTTGTGACTTGAATATCTGTGTCTGATTCTGAGAAATCTCATGCGTGTAACCCCAGCCTACGAGAAGCTTGTGTTGAATTTGGGGAAGAGTCTTTTATTGTTCGGGAAAGCTAAGAGAGCCTATGCGAGCATTCCCTGTTTCGAAGCCGTGACTATGAAGCCATCCTGTGATTGCCGAACCAGTTTTTGGAAAGCCTGTGTCTGTTTTCCCATGGGATTGTTGAGACTATGTAGTATTGGACTGCATGAGGCTTGTTGGCCTATGAGAGACTCCTTCCAAGTGAGAGAGTGCACAGGGGAAGGAGAGAACTCCTGGAAGGAACCCTGTAGCTGCCATAGAGCCCGGAGACTTCCGATCTGGTCTGTTGCTGTAACCCAAGGTAAGGGAGATTGGCAGTCGAAGGACTGTCTAGGTGACAGAGAAGGTGCATTCTCCTGGGGTGGAACAGGCATGTGGGGAATGAGGGTCTTTGGGCAGTGAGCGTGGGATATTCCTTGGAGAGAATCCCTTCCTTGTGGTTGTGTGTGACTGTTTTCCCTGTAACCTCAGCCTGAGCCTAGATTCCTTGCCTTGGGGTGGAGCTTAGTCCTAGCTCGGGGGTGACCCACTGTTGAGTTGATGAGTAGTGCGGTCTAAGGCTAGGAGGTTCATGGAAGGCCTACATTTGGTTGGTGGATCCCACCATTTTTATAAGATAAGTGTCCTACTATGTTTTATCACATTTTATCATGTCTCTACTGTAAATGTTATCATGTTTTCCGCTGTGTATACGAATTAATATGGAATGCTATGGATTGTTTAATTATAGCAGTAATGATATGTTTTACTTTGAGTTAAATGTGTTTATTTGTTTAAATGCATGGGATATATGATATCGGTATGAGCTTTGTACAAATGGTGTGTACAAATGGGTATCAGAGCGCGAGTAAGCCCAGAGTTCTGAAATGGGTGTGCTACAAATTGGTATCAGAGCGCGAGTAAGCCCAGAGTTCCGAAATGGGTGTGCTACAAAGATGATCCATAGGATGACCAGTTTAAGTATGTAAGGACCCAACCTGCAGGACTTCTATCCAGGGAAAGCCACAAATCGCGCATTATCACAGAAGATCAAGGATAACTATGATGATGTTGAGAAGGGGACATGAGGCTACAAGGTATCTTACATCCAGAATGGTGTAGTGTGCCTAGCATGCCAATTAATTGCAGGAAATCTAGTAAGGAAGAATAGACCAATGCAGATCACAAGGTTTTTCATTGACCTCGCAGGGAAATGCGTGGAAGGCCTACAGATGAATTGGGTGAATTACCTAGTTAATCAACTGGAATTAGACTACCGCGAAGCACAAGATCATGGCTACAAGTTTCACTTTAGCTAGCTCCTGATCCTCATCGTGTTTATTTCTTGGGAAATATATGAAGGTGCAACCTTCTTGGACATTGAGCCACTCGAACCGCTTGCTGCGAAGTTCATGATGCTCTGGTACTCGAGCGATATGGGAAAACAGTCACAATCAAATCCATCCTTTCACACATATTATCTCCAACTAAAGAGGGCTATCGAAGATGAACCTCACATGACGCCAAACAACCTACAGTGGTTCCAACCACTCATGAAGTTCCACGCAGATCGACACTTCATCTATATCCCTGCATGAGAAAATGAGCATAAGGAGGATCTTCAGTCGTACTACAAGCTCACAAAAGAGGACCTCGAGGAGATAACTAAGGACTGGTCAGCAGACGTCCTTATCCCCGCTAATCCTACAGATATGTCTGACCCCAAACTTGACAGCTTGGAGGCCACTCACAAAGATCATGACACACCTGAAACCAATAGAAGGAAGAAGACCGGAGAAGTCCAAGACTTAAGCAACGCATCATAAAAAACTGCTTCAATATTAGCTGGTTGAGGGGGTGATGACGAAGTAGAAGAGATAAATGGAAAATAAGATGAGAAGAAGCAAGGAGAAGTAACACCTCCTAAACATGAGGTTGATCCCTTGAATAAGAGGAAGGTTTCTCCCCTAAAACCCTCTTCCCAAAAGAAATTCAGATCCACCTTGACCAAGATGCAGACTGTGCTCACCGTCGATGACTTTGACTTCATCATCGCAGCTGTAAACAATATCTCACATGAAATCTTGCAGAAACATTAAGCCAAGAAGGAGGTGGTGTACAAAAAAATCGAGGTTGAGCTCCGAGGGGTACAACAGGCTCTTCAGTCTAGTTGCGCAGTGTCCACTGTGCCCCTGTTGTCGGAAGAACCAAAGTTGGAAGATGAGCCAGCCCAACTCCGCCGACTAGCTGATGCGACCAAAGCTCACCTTCATCATGCACAGGAAGAAACAGAACAAGCCACCCAGGCCTTGAATCAATTGAAGAAGTAGTCATAGAACAATGTCAAGTTGCGAAGCAGGAGAAGGTTGCTCTCTAAACAAAGTTTGAAGAGGAGAAAACATAGATTCAGCAAGAAAAAGAACAGTTTCTCACAGAACAACTCGAAGTGAAAGAAGCAGTCAATAGAGAACTTCACTATGTGACAGGGTTAGAGCCAAATGCAGAAGACCAATTTGAGCATGAAGTAGATTATCTCACTTTTGTTGGGGAAAATCACCCTATGGACTAGCAAATAGAGTTCAGACTTTGCATGCAGATATAACCGAATAGAAATTAATTTCTACCTTCATCCCTAAATTTAAATCCCCTTTTCTTAGTAAATGCATGGAAAGATCAACCTACCTCATTCCCGACGTTTGATTTCGATCCTCCATTGTGCTTGATTACTTGTTCACAATACTCCTTCCAAAGCTGACCTGCATCCAAGACAAGCAACAACTATGGATGCATACTACTTATATACTAACGGGTTAGAAATCCAAACATATACTAATCAAACTGTAAAATGTTCATGAATTGGGATGGGAAAATCATTCTCTTTATTACTTAGAATGAGTCAACTTACAAAATCTAAGACCGTCCACCACTCCTCGAACCTGATCTTGGGCTCCTCTTGTTCTGTCCTTCAACTGCTTTGCTTTGAATCTCCTTTGGCACAAGGAAAGGCTAAAGGGTTGGGACAATGGGAATATGTAAATGGGCAAAGTTTCTTTGCTATATTTTTCCTCTTCCAAATGGGACCCCTACGCCTTCTTTTATAGGCTAGAAGGAGCTAGGTATTTGGACGAACCCTCGGCCATGCATGGCCTGGAGTTTCAGTTAACTCACCCATAGCTTTTTGTTTCGTCGATGACTTTCCTTTTTTCAAGCTTTTGTCAGTCCATGCAGGCTATTTTGGGTTAGCCAGCGTGTAAACGCATGCAGTAATGGATTAGGGTGCGTGGGCCTTTATACAAGAGGATTTTCAAAGAGTTTTTTAGTAGTGTTTTGGCAAAGAAGGGATATGAGTTGGCCTGATGCTAGGTAAGCATGTGTGGTGCAATTTAGGGTTATAACAGATGCCCCCTAATGTGTGAGTTCAGAAGAGCATCTGATGGCCAAAATACATTACCAATATTTACTGATGTGCCGAATGATTGAGCCCAAGGATCAGGAACTGGGAGGTGTCGTCTATAGAATAACAAATGTCTCACCGAGGTGGGCATACCCATGCTCGGGATAAAATAGAATCATGGCTACCAATAAAATAAACTGTAGATCCATGTAAAATAACTATAAAGAGTAGCCGTAAACAATACACAGCGGAGCTACATCTCAAAATCAGAAATATATACATATAGAGTATCCATCTTTCGGAAGCTGATTTGGCCTGATGGTTGGAGATGAGATCTTCAGAGCTCGAGCAACAACTTCAAAATCTTCAAAACTTGGGTAGGAGTGTAATATGAGTGTACGACTACACTACCCAGAGGTCTTCAACGACTCGTCGGTCATGGACTTGATAATCTTGATGATCAAATTGAAGGCTTCAGTGATTTCGAACAAGGACTTGATTGGATGTTCAGGATGGTCGGGTATGAGGACAAGAGACATATTGCAGAGGGGCTGACTCAGGCTTGGTGACAAACTTCCCTTGGATAATAGCACGAAAAATGATGAGACTCAGGCAACATGTATGTTAATCATAAGTCTATGAAACAGGAGGCAACACAAAATCTCCATATGTTTGGAAGGATAACCAAACAGTGGAGGACACAACTCTATATAGCGAGAAAAAGCTTCCTAAGGTCGTACTACATCCCATAGTCTGATGAACAAATGGTCAGATGTGCTTTATCCAAGGGTGATTCTTTATGCTGCAAATAAAGAAAATACTTTTCCCTTCCTCTTTTTGGGGTATATTTGATTTTTTTGTTCTTTTCAATAATTGTGGAAAAAGAATAAAGGAATATTACGTTACAAGGGAGGAACGAGTGTTGCAAACATACAAGGTCAAGGCACAAGGAAAAGACTGATGTTCTAGTAGAATGATACTCGAGAAAAATCCTCTGGGGGCAAAGGTGTTAAGACACAGAAGCAAACTGTGACAAGGCTGGCATATAAGGTATGAAAACATGGTTAACAAAACACACAATGGTAATGTCCTTCGATGTAAGTTTAATGAGCCCAAAGAAGGTAAGCTCGGTGGTTTTTCATATTTAGAGAGTCTGAAAAAACATAAAAGGAGACTCCATTGGGCTACCTTTTTTGAAGGTAGTCTAGTCAGTTCGAAAAAGGGGTAAACTAGCACCGACAATACGTTTATTCAAAACCATTTTAACGAGTGTGATAAAGACAAGGTCACTCAACCAGTTTTTCATTTTTAAGGAGTCTAAAAAAAGCTTAACTATTGACTCCGTCAGGAATATTCTTCTGGACCAATTTAACGAGTGTGAAAGAATAAGGTCACTCAACAATCTTTTCAATTTTAGGGAGTCTGAAAAGAGCTTAACTATGGACTCCGTGGGGGTTCCTTCTTCATAAGTTTAGTCCCTCGGGCCCAAAAAAGGGATAAAATTATACCTGAGATTACTCTTCTATAGAGCTGAAGTTCCATAGAGTATACCTTTGTTCATAAAGTTGACCGTCTGGATCGAAAAAGGGGTAAACTACCGCCGGACAGACGTGACTTCAAATTTCAGTTTAACGAGCGTGAAAGGCCACAAGATCGCTCGACAATCTTTTCATGTTTAGAGGGTCTGAAAAGGGCTTGAAAGAAGATCTGTTATTTTTTGGGAGTCCTGAGGGTGAGATCAAGAGTGAAGAAGAATCATGAAAATGAGGCTCAAAATCATATTCAGGAAAAACTATAAGGACTCCCGAGCCTACAGTGTTTTAGAGACGGCATGGACACCATAATGCAACCAGGACCTACCTAGGGCATCCATGTTCTGATAATCTCTACCGCCAATTTGCGACACTTCTAAAGTAGATATGACGGTTCCGTGTCACAACCTGATGGGATCGATCCTATGGTAGATGAAAAAGCCAACGAGACACAAAAGTCGGGGTAGTAACCTAACCTATATGGTCAAGTTGATTCTTGAAAAAAATTTCATGGACTGTCAAAATTTCCTCAAAAATCGAAAAAAGTGTCCCAATACCCGATCAAATCCCTCCCATATAACTCCTGAGTCACTCTAAATGGTTTTTGGTATAAAGAAAATGATAAGGGAGGCCAAAAAAGTGACAAAAAGAGGCCAAAAAGTCTATAAATAGAAGCTGGCAACTCATTATCACCATTGTTGATTTCGAAATTGACTCTGGAGCCAAAAGACCCCTTTTGATAAAAACGGTGATTCTGGGAGCTACAGTGGATGAAACGAACTTCTGCTTGGACCAAGTAAGTACAAACTCCCCTATCTAGCTATTCAATTCTTTAAATTTTCTTTTGATTTTATTTTTTGGGTGGGCTTCAACCTTTAAAAGGTCGGCCCTAGGTCCACATGGGTTGTCTCTGGACAGGCTGCATGTACACTCAGGCAGAGTAAAACCTACTCGCGTGTACACGTGACTGTCACCTAGACAGCACGCGTGGACCCCCCCTTTATGGATAAAAGAACTAAACAGCCTTTACTAACCCTCCTGAACTTTGTTGTGTTGGAAGGATGTATGTCCACTGGAGGGAAAGGGAGCATGAAGCAATTAGTGAGTTGGTTGCAGGAGATTCGAATGTGATGGCCGTGTTGATGCAATGTGGTTTACTTAAGTTCTTCCTGTGTCCATTTATGCGAGCGCAACCGAGGCTACTGAATTCCTTGGTTGACTACTGACACCCTGATGCATAGGCCTTCATGCTAGAGGGGCAACAACTGGTGCCCACCACCGAGGATATTTACTTTTTGATTGGCCTCTCAAGGAGAGGGGAACCAGTCAATTTCAGGATGTTTCCATTGGGGCCGCTTAACATATCGGATCTGATAGCCCTGCACTGTGAGGTTGGGACAAACCATTTGAGCTCTTAGGTGCCCATAAGTAAGACCACTGACCTATCGCTACAAGAGATATTATTTCTTATTGGGCGGATTACTGGTTCAACAGCCTTGCATCAGGCGTCTCGCACACAGATGAACTGTGCTATCCAGTTCTTGAATGCACAAATTTTTGATTGGAGTACGATACTACTGGAGTGTATGAAGAGGTAATTGACAGATTGCCATCAGCGGACATAGGGGAACTTTGGGTTCGGGATGATTTTGTGTTCATTCTTCTTTGAGAGAGTTCTGAGCTTTAGTCCTCGGGAAGTAGTACGAGGATATCAGGCCTCTTTTCCTGCTATATGTAGATGGGCAGTATTACTGCCGTGACAGGGTGGTGGAAGGACCAATGATTCCTTCGATGATGACTTTTTGCGTGGTTGTCATGACAGATCCCTATGATCGAGGATTACCCATATGCAGGGATATACTTTTCTAGAGATCCTGAGATACGTGTGCCTCCTGGTGAGGAGCGAGGGGGAGATGGGTAAGTCTCCACCTTTGTAGTTTTTTTGTTTTTATATGTAATTTTTATGTCGTTTTTGTTATATACATTATTTTTTTTATATGCCAGAGTATTTGACAGATATACGTTTTTTGCATGTAGATGTGGGACTCGTGCAACCTGTCGATTATGCACGAAACAGGCGTCGTCCTCTGCCAGAAGCCGCAGCTGCCGCTGCCGGGGGACCAACAGTAGTAGGAAACCTCCCAACCGGGGAGGCTGAGAGGGTACTTAAACGAGTTGAGCGAAAATTTACTACACTCACTCGCATAGTCCCGATGGCAGAGATAGAGGACTTGCCGCCATCCATGCAGCCTCATGTAGTGGGGGCACCTCGGATGTGGGTCCGATTGTTTAGGTGTTTAGCCCATGTTGTGGACCATTATAACAGGGCCCATAGGCCCTGAACCTATTTAGACTTTTTACGTGCCACGAGCACTACTTGTATATATTTTTTGAGGGCATAAACCCTGTGACTCATTATTGGTCCTATTTTTGAGGTGCTTACGTCCATCTATGTACTCTGGTTACTTTATGATGTTATATATGGTTTTTTGATCTTTTGTGTCTTATGGATTACGTGTGCAAAAATGTATTTATGTGTTTATGTCAATGTTCATTAATATGTGTGCAAGATGCCAATCTAAAATTTGATTAGCTAGAGTATCTGTAATTTGGTTTAATCTCCTAGGAACATGAAAATATGTAATATAATCAAAGTTTTGTTCTAAGATACGTACCCTAATGAATCGTCAGCGTAAGGTTGGATCATGAACCCGATATATTCTATTTAACTGAGACACAACCAGTTGAGCGTCGAGATAGACACAGAGATGAGAGATATCTAATGACAAGGCGTCACGAAGCAACTCAATAACTGCACTATACTCGACGACATTATTCATGGTGTCACCTAAGCATATACCTCCGGAAGATAACAACTGGCCCTGAGGTGTAAAGATTACCCAAGCTGCGGAGGCAAGCCTCCGAGTTTGCCGACTAGCACCTTTTGCATACCCAACGAACACTTTGGAATCACTTGACATCTACCATATTGACGAAAGATAACATCAATGACACGTCCATAATATTTAAAAGAAACTAAAAAGTAATAGTACAAAGACTATACATATGTTACAGAAAGTTACCCATAGTGACCTGCCTATGAGTAATACTTCTTGAGGTAGATCCCATTTCTAGTCTCTGCTAAAGCATTCCCTTCAAAATCAACTAGACGATAAGCACCCTTTTTTAATACCTCTTTTATGATGAAGGGTTCGAACCACATGGGTTTGAATTTTCCTGCCCCCAGGGGGTCCTTATCTTGATCATAGACCAAGACAAGGTCACCTTCAGAGAAAATCCGAGGACGAACGGACCTATCATATTGACACTTGACCTTATGTTTGTGAGCCTCGTTGGCCAGGGCCGCATCATGACACTGCTCATTGAGCTGCTCAAGGTGTACTAACCGTTCTTCAAGTGGAGAAGTCTCTGGCAATAATTGTACTGCCAATTTTAGAGATGGGATCTGACATTCGATGGGAAAGACTGCCTCTAGCCTGTAAACGAGTTGAAAAGGTGAGAAACTGGTTGCAGTCTTAACAGATGTTCGGTAAGCCCATAATGCCGAGTATAACATCAAATGGCAATTTGACTTGGCTGAGTTGATAGTTCATTGTAGCATAGTCTTAAGAGTTTTGTTTACAGCTTCCACCTGCCCATTGGCTTGGGGGTAGTATCTTGATGAATGCTCTTGCCGTAACCCAAGATTTGATGTTAATTCGGCCATAATTTGGTTCTGAAAGTGACTGCCATGGTCAGTAACAATCTTTCTCAGGACGCCGACCCTTTCTATGATCTGGTTGAATAAAAAGAGAGCTGCAGTCTCTCCATCATCTTTAAACATTGGCATAACTTCGACCCACTTAGTGAAGTATTCTACAGCTACAATGATATAGCGGTGCCCCCTTGCTGAGGGGGGGTTGCAAGTAGTGTAATAAATCCCCTACTTGGTGAAGGGACCAACTATGATGATAGGAAACATGGGAGCAGGATGTGCTCTCATCTTCCGAGAGAAGATTTGGCACGGATGACACTTCTTGACCGATTCTATACAATCTTTGATAAGTGTCGGCCAGAAGTAACCTACTCGTAGAATCCTTTTGGCTGTTGCCAACCTAGACAAATGACCGCCACAAGCTCTGGTATGGCAATTTTTGATCACGATAACGACCTCCTCATGTGTGAGACATCGAAGTAAGATGCAATCTACACCTCTCTGATACAACGTATCATTGAGTATGAGATAATTCTTAGCCTGATGGCATATACATCGATGCTCATCATGAGAAGCAGAAGTGGGGAACTTCATAGTCTGGAGATAGATAAGTATATCTCCGTACTAGGGATCTGAAGATGTGATAAAAAACATATCTCTCCGAATAGTCGATTCTTCAGGCACAATGTCACCTGACTCAACTGGAAGTTCCGAAATAAGCTATGCGAAGACCAATGACTTTTTGGACTTTGCTAAAATGAAGTCTAAGTCAAACTCCTAGAGGATGACTATCCATCTACTAATTTTCCCACCTATTACCCGTCATGTCAACATGTACTAGAATGGATTCATGACAACGATGACGGTGGTCTTGCGAAACAGAACATAATGATGAAACCGTTGAATAGCATGAACTGCTGCCAACGCAAGTTTTTCGATATGCGAATAATTGACTTCCGGTCCTATGAGGCCTTGGTTCAGGTAATATATCATGTATTCTGAGAATAAATCATCTTCCTGAACTAAAACCATGCCAATGGTCGACATTGCGACGGACAGATATAATAAGAAATATTTGTTATGGTTAGGTGGCCGTAGCAGAGGGGTCGTTGTGAGGGCGTGTTTTAATGCATCGAAAGAGCACTGAGCTACATCGTCCCAGTAAAAAGGAACGTCTTTCTTCAGTAAACACATAAATCCCTTGGTGATTTCGGCATAGTTGGCAATGAAGCATCGTAAAAAGTTCGCCTTGCCTTGTAGACTCTGAAGTTGAAGGATTGTGCGCGGGG
>JASDQU010221918.1:0-17764 GCA_032191745.1 Picea mariana
TTTGCTGGGTTTTCTTCCCCTAGAGGGTTTCCCAGGATAAATGTTGTGTACTTGTGGATGTGTATTTCTTAGTGATCTTGTGGTTGTTATGCTCTTATCTTTATGAAATGCAAAGAACTATAATATCAGCATAAAACATTAACACCCTTAATCCAGTCTCTGGCTAGCACACTTGCAGATGTAAAACCTACAGAGAACAGGATGTTCTGATCCCTTCCTTTCTAAGCAGGTACCGTTAACCCAGTTTCTGGCTAGCACACTTGCGGAGGTAATTGAAATCTAAAGAGGACAGGATATTCTGATTCCTTCCTTTCTGAGCAGGAACCCTTAACCCAGTCTCTGGCTAGCACACTTGCAGAAGTAAAGCCTACAGAGAACAGGATGTTCTGATCCCTTCCTTTCTGAGCAGGAACCCTTAACCCAGTTTCTGACTAACCTCATAAAATCATCACACAAGATTGCTGATAAACAAGATTACGAATTTCATTCAATAAACTAAGACAGAGTTCAGTAGTGTTTCAGCAAAACGAGATTCATTAAAAGTACTGTTTTAGCAAACAAAAGTTAATCAAAGCATAAACAGAGATTGTACTAACACACTTCTAAAACTAACGGGTGAATCTTGTGAAGAAGGTGGGCCCTCCCTTCTCACAAGATTCCCCTGAGACGAAAAATCTTAGAGAAGGATGCTCAAAACAATTTTCTATTCATCTGTCAATGTATCACATTACAATCTGGAAAATGGAATATGTCCCTCTCTCTGAAGCTCTTCAATACATAAAAACTTGGCTCCCTCGAATGGTGATTTCCTCTTATTTAAAGAGGGAACCCCTTCGATACAATTGATCAAAAATTACAGTGTGTATCTGAGTCCTAACTTTAGTCGGATCTACTTTCTAAACCAGAATAGGATGTCCTAGTCCCGCGCAACAGAATACTATTACAGGTGCTGAAGGAGGTATCACTGTTACAGCTGGAGTAACAACTTCTTCTTGTTGCTGCTGATTGTTGTTTCAGCATCGCAATTCGTGGGCTATTTTAGCCACGTGAATTGCGCTCTTGACTGTGTCGGCATTCTTATGTAGGAGCGACGGTTGGTGCTTGTTGACCGCTGACTGTAACGACTTCCTTGTGTTTCAGCATCGTCAGTCCTTGCGGTTTCCCCTGTGTTTCAGCATCGTTGGTCCTGGCGGTTTCCTCTGTGTTTCAGCATCTGCAGCTCTGGACTGTGTAACAACTTTGTGTTTCGGCATCTGGAGCTCTGGACTATGTAACAACTTCTGTGTTTCAGCATCTGCGACTCTGGACTGTGTACAGCTTTGTGTTTCAGCATCTGTGACCTTGGACTGTGTAACAGTTTTGTGTTTCGGCAACATGCTTTAAATGCTAATCTGCAATTTGAACACTTATACATTTCTAATCAATTGGTTAAGTACGAGAGTGATGTAAAATATTATGCAAAACAGATTAAACGTATAGTAATGAGAAGGGACGTTGTATACCTTTGGAATGATCAGATAAAGTGATAGTATGAGTTCAAATATAGGTGATCAAGAGTATAATAGTGGCAAAAAGTATAGGCAAAAAGATGCATTGTGTGGTCCTAACACGCTGGATGGTTGGAACAAATCTGTAATCATGTCATCTTCATGTTGCCAGACTTCTGAATTATTAGCAATCACATATGGTTGCTCTGAAGGAAACAATTCCATATTCTTTGTTTGAAAACACCCTTCAATGTCGTAAATGGGATCTCCATCAAAACTAGAAAAATTCATGTCCCACTCATGTCTCCCAACATGTATAAAATCATCAATATTCTCAATCACATCATCACCTTTGTCATGGCATGAAGGATCTAATGCATCCAAGGGTTCCTCTAGAAACTCTTCACTTTCCAAATCATGAAATGAAGCAACACCAAAAACTTGGAAAGGAGTATAACTTACCACGTTCTCTTCTTCATGTGCAAGAGGAATGGAAGCTTGGATGACTTCATCTTCATTAGATGGAGGAGAAACTATCGACGTCTTGTCTTCATGAGGGGCCTCTTTGTGGGTTAGGTCCTCAACATGGTGTGTTTTATCAAAGCATTCTTCTTTAGCGGATTCACAAGGTAACTCATGTTCTACTTCGTGTAGTTGGTGATTTTTTTCACGAGTCACCTTTTTAGGCTCTCGTTCTTTAATCAAATCTTCGTTGTCTTCAATGGAACCATGAGGTGATTCTTGCTCCTCTTCGAGGTATTGGTAAACTTCTTCATGAATCTCCTCTTCAACTTCTTGTTCCTCAATGGATTCTTCATCTTCCTCAACAAGTGGAACAACTGTCAATGTCTCATCTTTATGTGAATGAGCATCCTTGACCAAGTCCCCCTTTTGAGCATGATGAGCTTCCCTGAGATCTTCTATGATTTGGTTAGGGGAGAATTCTTCCGCTATAAGGGTTCCTGCAAATCGTTGTAGAACGTCTTCATATGTTTTTTCTTGTGGTCTCCAAAGCTCAAGAAATCTGCTAATGAAGTCTATGAGGGAAGATATACCTTCTTGGTTTGCAATCCAGTTTTTTAAATAATCAAATGGTAGGGAGCATATAAACAATTTTATTTGCACGTCTTTGTGTCCCACTTCTTCCTCCCATATGTACTTCAAGAATTCTACAACATGATTAATGGCCAACCCTTTACCATCTTACATCAATCCTCTTCGGATATCCAAGAAACTTTTCATAGACAATAGAAGGATGCATTTTATGATGATCCTAGGGTGCCATGATTCCATTACTTAAGAATATGCAATCTTACAAAAACTTGAAAATGGGATGATGCCTCAAATATATTGACTGAGTCACCATATGATCTCTTTTGTATCATCAAAGGTAAGTGAGGGATTCTACCCTCAGTTGAGTCGCCAAGTAAGCTTAAGGAGAAAGGCTTTGGGTTAAGCTTCCCAAAAGGATGTCGTAGGGACAATGACTCAATCCTCCCAGCCAATGGTGCAAAAATGTTATCACAAGATTTGTACTTGTGCAAAGCCCTCCACAAGATCCCAATCTTGTGTAACAATTGGAAGAATGTACCACTGTCACCTAGGCAGAGACTTCCCTTGTTTTAGTGATGGAAAGAGGTCCACCACAAGGGAGGCTTCCTTGGTGACCTCAAGGGATCAAATAGCAAGATTAGCCGAGCCTACAACCCTCTATCTTGGTCACCTGATGGTTAGGTCTAGGTCTAGGAGTGGAAATGGAAGGTAACGAGGTATTTGTTTCACTTGTACGAGATAATAAACAATTTGCAACATAATATAGACAATTACCAAGCTATGAAACTCAAAATGATCTCTTAGACACTAGATGATCAATAAATGCATTGGCTGTTGCAAATTCCAACAGTAAACATGTGTACAACAACAATTAATGTTTTGCAATGACAACAAGAAATAACACTAAAAATGTAGCAAATTATCATGAAAATTAAGCCTTCAACATGTACAATAATATCCAATTGCTAGATGAAACTTTTGAGTAGCCTAAGCCATGTTTCTGACTGTGTATGCAGCTAATAAATATAAAATTCAGTGGCTGTAGCAAAATTTTGTAACAAGAAGAATAAATAATGTTTGTTTGCTAGAATTAGGGTTAGGAAAGTTAGTAGGATGTCTAAGAGAGAGAATATTGATTTTAAATACTAATTTCACCACAAGAACAACTCTAGACTAGTGTTGTTTCCCTCTAGCCTCTAGGGCTTATGGAGTCAAACATGCACAACCTTGAAGATTGAACTAGATGAAATGAGAAGGATGTTGAGTTTTGGGTACCTTGGAAAGTGGTACCCTTGTGTTTGTATGTCTCTAAACACAAAGGGGGAGACTATTACCCTTAATACTTTACTTTATGATCTAACTTCACTTTCACTTTATCACTTAAGTCATAAAGTGAAATTTGTCACTTAAGTCAAAAGTGACTATTAATTCACAGTGTTGGTGAATTAATAGATATAAAACAAACTAAGGAAACTTGAGAAAGTGGGTTTTCTAAGTGAGATTTTTGAGATTAAATCTCACCTGTTGATTAAACTTGGCTAGATTGAATCTAGGCCATTGGTCTTTTAGGTTTGGCCAAAGAGAGGCTAAAGGAGGGAAAAGGGTAAGGACGAGGCTTATTGTTCACTTGCCCACTTGAGAGATTTGGGTGAGGAGAAGAGAAGTGAAGAGAAAGAGAGAGTCGAGGTTTGGAGAGCACTTGGACACATTCTTGAGGAGAGGAAGGGCGCACAAGGGCTGGAGCTTGGCTTCTTGAGCTAGGAGGGCACAAGCTTGTGTGGAGGGTTCTTCCATGGAGTTGGGTGCACATGCATGAGCAAGGGCACATTCTAGGAGGGGCACACCTATATGAGCAAGGGCACATTCTATGAGGAAGGGTGCACTTGTTTGAGGTGCTTGCAAGGCTTGTAGAGGGTGCACCAAGGTTGTGACGAATCACCTTGGTGGAGGAAGAGATTTTTGTGTGGGGGGCGCACCCAAGGAGAGGGGGTGCAAGTGTTGAGGCTTGTACAAGAGAAGGCACACCAAGTAGAGGGGGCGCACTTGTTCAAAGGGTTCACCAAACATCACAAGGCTTCTTCAAGGGAGGCACATTCTACAAGTGGGTAAAGGCAAAGTCAACTCAAGGCAAAGGCAAAGGACAAAGGAAAGAGGCTAAAGGCTTAGCAAGAGAAGAAGGGCGCACCAAGGCAAAGGGCGCTTTTGTTCAAGGGTTGGCAGGAACATCTACAAGGGACTCCAGAGCATCCAAAGTTGGGTTGCTATTGTACCAGGTTCACTTGTATTTATTTCCTTCTTGTACTCATGCTTTGAGATCTCCAAATATATACCTCTATCTCTAACTGGTTTTCCACACAGGGGGTTTTTCTAGGGTCATGTTGACCAAAAACATGCTGTGTTCTTTTATCATGCATGTTTAGTTTTATATTAGCATTAGGAGTTTGTAAAGATACTAGAGGAGTGTTATTTGTTTTAAGGTATTTGCATGTGCTAACAACCGTTACGAAAACACTTGCAAGGGCACCTTAAAAGAGCATCTAATCATCAGTTAGAGGGCAGAATTTTGGGCAGAAATTTCAGACCTGTTTCCTGTCCTAAAACAACAGCAAGGACAACTTTGATTACTCAAACTTAGAGCCCAACAATGCAATGTTCCCAAGCCATTTTTTTTCGCTTGGAACACTAATTGATCACTGATTTGCTTGTTTGTTTGCAAGTTGACCTCTCAAGTTTCGGCCTTAGGGTTATATTTAGTTATTAAGCACAGATTTGAAGATAAACTGAATGCAAACACAAGATCTAACCAGTACACAAGATATGGAACCCAAAAGCATAGATCTGACCTTTATTATTATGAAAAGCAAGAACTTGATAGAAAATGGATGTAGATCTGGAATAACATCAGATGGCTCCAAGAGAGAATATATGAGCTGCTACAAAATGCTCCCGACAATACAAAACAAGCCTCCAAAGGCTAAATATATAATGAAGACCAAATACAATAAGAACCAGGGTCACGTCCAACCCCCCTGGCTGTTGGCACGTCCTGCTGAATAGATGAGAAGACCAAGATTTCGGCCCAGCTGAAGGAGATCTCCAAATGATGCCAAATTCCATAGAAAGATAGATTGGGGCAAGTGGAACCCCTCCCTGAAGTCTAAAGTCCAGATGCCAAGTATTACCCCTCCAAACTGCTGAAACCCTAATCAAGACTACGCCCTCCTGAATCCCTGAAGTGCCCAATAATTCTGCCCTGATGAAGGAAGCCTCCAAATCCCCTGAAACTCTCTAGAAAGGTAGATCAGGTTGCCACAAGCCACTGGGATAAGTCTCAGTGTCAGATCTGAGGTGTATCCCCCTTAAACTGACAAGATCTGAATCACAGCTGCGCCCTCCTTCTCTCAAAACCATCCCAAAGTTGTAGATAATAATTTGGCCGAAGTAACTCTCCAAAAATGCTCCCAAATTGATGAACAAGGCCCTGCAAGCAATACCCAAATGCTAGAATGTCACCAGGCTGGATCAAACTCTTCTTCATGAAATGATGCGCCCCTGCTGGAAAACCCTCAAGGGTACGACCCTGCTGCCCTCTTGGATCGATGATGGAACCTGTGAAGACTATAGAATGGTGTGGGTGGAGTATTTCATCCCCGAGACCGAGCTTGGAACAAGGTGAGTGGAATCTTTCACCACTGAGTTGTTCTCTACGGTTTTTAATCTCAAAACCCTCAAAACTGTGTGCTCAAGAGCTCAACAACCCAATACAATAATATCCAAGATGAGTGAGAGGCGTGCCCTAGCCTTTCCTTTATACTTCCATTCTATTTCTCTGTTGAGTTAGTTAACCCCTAGGTTCAACTCCTAACTCAACCTCCAACGTTCTAATTCTTCATTGAGTTACTTTTTACCCTTTTTACCTTTTTCCAAGTCAACTTCAAAATATAACATTGAGTTAGCCGACCTTTCCCCATGTTGCATGAGACTATGGTCTAGTGGGGATGGCTAGACCACTAAGTCTTTCCAAACCTCTTCATCAAGAGGTGGGGGACATTACAGTCTCCCCTGTTAGAATTTGCTTGCCCACAAGCAATTCCGAACCTGCTTCTCGTATCACCTGCTCATTCTCCCACGTGGCATCTTCAATAGGCAAATCCTTCCATTTGATTAAGTATTCTCTGATGCTTCTCTTGCAGAGTTTCTTCTCTCGAACCTCCAATATTTCCTTTGACACCAGTACCAATTGCCCCTCTTCATCTAGAGGTGGCAAGACCTCAAGTGGGGTGGTGTGTTGGTCGATGGCCCTCTTCAGGCATGACACATGGAAGACATTGTGTATCCTGCTACCCTGTGGGAGCTCCAGCTCATAAGCCACAACCCCTACCTTTCTGCTGATCCTGTAGGGCCCAAAGAACTGGGGTTGGAGCTTTTCTGTTCCACTTCTTTTGATCGAAGCCTATCTGTACGGTTGGAGCCTTAGTTAGACCAAGTCACCAACCTCAAAAGTACGCTCTACCCGGTGTTTGTCTGCTTGGACCTTCTGCTGATTCTGTGCCCTCCGTAGATGATCCTTCAACTCCCTGAGGATGTCCTGACTCTGCTGCACCCAATCCTGTACCATCGGGGCTTTGTTATCACCAAAAGCAATCTCTACAAAAGAGAGTGGGTCATAACTGTACAATGCCCTGAATGGAGTCATGCCTATGGACATGTGATAGGTGGTGTTATAACAGTATTCCCCCAAGTGTAGCCATCTAACCCATGCCTTCTGCTGCCCTGCTACATAATTCCTGAGGTAGCCTTCCACCCATTTGTTGACTATTTCGATTTGCCCGTTAGTCTGAGGGTGATAACTAGTGCTAGGGGTCAAGGCCGTACCAACCATCCTGAACAACTCTTGCCAAAAAGTGCTCATAAACCTGCTATCCCTGTCACTAACAATGGTTTTGGGGAGACCATGTAGTCTGAAGATCTCCCTGAAGAATAATTCGGCCACCTGTGCTACACTGAAGTCTGTAGCAATGGAGAAGAAGTGTGCAAATTTAGTCAACCTATCCACCACTACGAAGATACAATCCTTACCTTGTGCCCTCGACAACCCTGTGATGAAGTCCATGGAGATGCTCTCCCATTTGTGCTCTGGGATGGGTAAAGGTTGTAGCAGTCCTGTTGGATGAGTGTGCTCATCCTTGTTTTCCTAACAAGTAGTACACTCCTTGATGTGATTCATCACATCCTCTTTGAGGCCCTTCCATGAGAACCTTTCCCTTACTTTCCTGTATGTCTTGCCAATCCCTTGGTGCCCTGCCACCAGTGAGTCATGACATACCTGTAATATCTAGGCCTTGAAGGTCGACTCAGGAACCAAGAAGATTCGGCCCTTGTAATAGATGATGTCATCTATGACTATGAAGTTATCCCGTGTTTGCCCATCCATCACCTGACAAGCGATTTGATTTTGGGAGTATTCCATCAAGAGGTGGTCCTTCCAGTCAACTGATACATCTGTCATGGCATAAACTGATGGCCTCCTGGATAATGCATCTGCAACTACGTTGTTTTTCCCTTTGACAAATTCAATGTCAAAGTCATAGGCTTGTATCTTGCTGACCCACTTTTGCTGCCTCTCATTTAAGTCCTTTTGTTCCAAGAAGTACTGAAGGTCGTTGTGATCTGATTTCATCACAAATCTAGCACCTACCAAGTATTGCCTGAATTTGGCCAAAGCGTGCATGATAGCTAGCATCTCTTTGTCGTAGATGGTGTAAAGTAACTCAGGACCCCTCAGTTTTCGGCTCTCATAGGCAAGAAGGTGCCTATTCTGCATCAGTATGGCCCCAATGCCTTCTCTGGAGGCATCACACTCCAGTGTGAAGGGTTGGCCGAATTCTGGTAAGGCCAACATGGGGCACGTGCTCATTACTTTCTTCAATCTGTCAAACGTGGTTTGGGCCTCTTCACTCCATCTGAAGGCCCCTTTCTTCGTTAGATCGGTCAAAGGTGCACAAATTTGGGAGAACCCTTTGACGAATCTCCTGTAATAGTTGCAAATGCCAAGAAACCCCCTCAACTCTATAAGGGTTTTAGGTGTGGACCACTCAACTATGGCTTGAATCTTCTCCTGATGTACCTGGACCCCCTTAACTCCAATAATGTGTTCCAAGTAGAGGACCTCTATCATTCCAAATTCACATTTGGACTCCTTGGGATACATAGATTGGTCCTCCATGATAGTCAAGATTTGTTCCACATGCCGAAGGTGTTCCTCCCACATCTTGCTATAGATTAGCAAGTCATCAAAGAATACAAGAAGATGCTTCCTCAATTGTTTGTTGAAGACATGGTTCATACATGACTGGAATGTTGCCGGGGCATTGGTTAACCCAAATGGCATCACTAAGAACTCATAGTGGCTGTAGTGACCTTTGAAAGCAGTTTTTGGGATGTCCTCCTCCCTCATTTTGATTTGATGGTAACCAAAGCACAAGTCAATCTTGGTGAAATAAACAACCCCATGCAGCTCGTCCAGTAGCTCATCAATCCTTGGAATGGGATACCGATTTTTGATGGTCTTCTTGTTTAGTGCCCTGAAGTCAATGCACATGCGCATTGTTCCATCCTTCTTCTTGACTAGTACCACTGAAGAGGAAAAAGGGTTGGAACTTGGTCTAATGTGACCCATATCTAAGAGCTCTTTGATTGCCTTCTCTATTTTGTCCTTGTACTTCTTTGGGTGTCTGTAAGGCGTGGTGATGACTGGCTTTGCTCCTTCCTCCAACTCAATGATATGCTCAAATCCCCTGTCTGGTGGCACACCTGGTAGGATAGGTCCAAACACCTTACTGTGTTTGTCAATGATCCTCTGGATCTCTGGTGCATAGTGAATCTTCCCCTTTTTTCCCACACGTGTCAAAATCTTGCATTCAACAGCATACACAATCTCTTCTCTCATGAAAATGGCCTCCATCCGCTTCACTATGACTACCTTGGCTGCGTTACCTGTCATGCCTCTGAGGACTACCTTTCTTCCACTTTCCTCTGTGAAAGACATTTCCATGGTCTTGTAGTTGGTGGTGATAGGCCCCAACGTACTGAGCCATTGTACTTCCAGGATTATATTTGTGTCGGGGAGGTCCATCACATAAACATCCTGTACCAGATCATGCCTACCCAGTGTAAGGTTCATCCCTGGAATGTACCTGTCACATGGCATTGTGCGTCTTCCTGCTACCTCCACCTTGAATCCTTCAAATTCAGCTGTGGGCAGATGCCTCCTCTGTAGCAATGCTGAGTCAATAAAGTTGTGAGATGCACCCCCATCAATGAGCACTAACACCCTTTGCCCCTGTAACACTCCTCTCATCCTGAAGTTGTTGTACCTGGGTACCCCACTGATGGATGCCAATGTAGCTATCTCCTCTGTTGCACTTCCGTGACCTGTGCCCTCCTCCTCCGTAGGTTTGGTGGTGTCTACCTACATGTTCTGGATGTGGCCGAAATCATCATCCTCTTCATTATCTGATGTCACTTCTATGTAATGAACTTGGCCACGGCCCATACACTTGTGCAATGGGTTCCATGGCTCTTTGCATGTGTAGCATAGTTGTTTCACTCTCAGTTCCCTTCTAGTATTCTCATCCATCCTACCCCTGCCCCTGTCAAACTCCCTTGGGTCTCTTCCTCTTGGGTTCATTGGAGGTCTTTGGTCTCTACCTCCGGTGTTAAGAGGTGGTCTAGGCCCAAATTTCGGTTTTGCAGCTGGACCTAGGTCTCTCGTCCTCCAAATAGCATCCTGCAGGTTAGCAGGCTTAAAAGCCTTAACCCAACCCTTAAAGGGTTCCATCAAGCCCTCAGTGAAGAGCATCATAAGCCTAGACTGTGACACGTCCTGTACCATGACTGCTAGCCTTTGGAACTCCTCAATATACACCTCTGGTGCGCCTGTCTGTTTGAGCTGTGTGAGTTCCCTAAAATGTAGCTCCGGGCCCCCCTGGTCAAACTTGTCAATGAGCCTCTGAGTGAACTTTGTGTATGATAGTATCTGATTGTGGCCAAGTGTGGTCAATCCATGGTACCACCATTCATGAGCTTTGTCGTCCAGGTACATGGTGGCAAACTTGATGGCTTCCATCTCCCTCATAGGATTAAGCTGCAGGTAAGTGTCTAGTTTTTGTACCCATGCCTGTGCAGTCATCTTGGCCGACCCATCAAAGTAGGGAATCTCCATCTTCCCCAGCCCTTCGCTCAAACACAGAGTTACTCCTGTGGTACGGCCTGGGCTTGTTTCTGAACTTGATTCCATAGTACTGATCTAGGGTGATCTGCCTCTGAACTGACAAATTAAATGAGTTGTACTCCCTGGAATATTGCTCAAACAGATCATCAAACTCATTTATATGGTTAAGTTGTGTGGGCTCATCTGTGAATGTGGGTAAGTATGGTCTAGGAGTAGCCCTTCTGCCTGTCTGTCCTTATGGTGCTCCCCCTCCATGGCTTCCCTCAGAATGATGATAGGGAATGTGTTTCTGATGATACCTGTTTCCTCCATGAGATCCACTAGTCTCCCTGTTGGCATAAGATTCTGGACCTTTCCCCTTGTGATTCATTGCCATCAACATTTCGGCTATCCTTGTTTGGTTTTCATCCACCTTCCTTAAGGTCTCTGATATTTCGTCCTGCCCCCTACAGTTTGCCTCTTGGTTTTCCTGTAAGTAGGTGACCAATGTACTCTCGGTCTGATTTATGGATTTACGGAGTCCCTGTGCTATGTTTGCCAAGCCCTATGGCTCACTGTCCTCACTTGAACCCTCCATATTAGCTTCTGCCTCTTCTGTTTGTTTCCTCCTTCGGCCCATATAAATGCCACTGAATTTCTGCATGCACTAATCCTCACAGGCTGGGAGGATCAAAGCTCTGATACCACTGCAATGTTCCCAAGCCAATTTTTTCACTTGGAACACTAATTGACCACTGATTTACTTGTTTGTTTGTGTCTGTTTGTAGGTTGACCTCTCAAGTTTCGACCTTAGGGTTATATTTAGTTATTAAGCACAGATCTGAAGATAAACTGAATGCAAACACAAGATCTAACCAATACACAAGATATGGAACCCAAAAGCATAGATCTGACCTTTATTATTATGAAAAGCAAGAACCTGATACAAAATGGATGCAGATCTGGAATAACATCAGATGGCTCCAAGAGAGAATATACGAGCTGCTACAAAATGCTCTTGGCAATACAAAACGAGCCTCCAAAGGATGAATATATAATGAAGACCAAATACAATAAGAACTAGGGTCACGTCCAACCACCCTGGCTGCTGGCACGTCCTGTTGAATAGATGAGAAGACCAAGATTTCGGCCCAGCTGAAGGAGATCTCCAAATGATGCCAAACTCCATATAAAGATAGATCGGGGCAAGTGGAACCCCTCCTTGAAGTCTGAAGTCCAGATGCCAAGTATTACCCCTCCAAATTGTTGAAACCCTAATCAAGGCTACGCCCTCATGAATCCCCGAAGTGCCCAATAATTCGGCCCTGATGAAGGAAGCCTCCAAATCCCCTGAAACTCTCTAGAAAGGTAGATCAAGCTGCCACAAGCCACTGGGAGAAGTCTCAGGGTCAGATCTGAGGTGTAACCCCCTCAAACTGACAAGATCTGAATCACAGTTGCACTCTCCTTCTCTCAAAACCGTCTCAAAGTTGTAGATAATAATTTGGCCGAAGTAACTCTCCAAAAATGCTCCCAAACTGATGAACAAGGCCCTGCAAGCACCCAAATGCTAGAATGTTACTAGACCCTGTCACAAGGCTGGATCGAACTCTTCTTCATGAAATGATGCGCCCCTGTTGGAAAACCCTCAAGGGTACGACCCTACTGCCCTCTTGGATTGATGATGTAGCCTGTGAAGACTATAGAATGGTGTGGGTGGAGTATTTCATCCCCGAGACCAAGCTTGGAACATGGTGAGTGGAATCTTTCACCACTGAGTTGTTCTCTACGGTTTGTAATCTCAAAACCCTCAAAACTGTGTGCTCAAGAGCTCAACAACCCAATACAATAATATCCAAGATGAGTGAGAGGTGCGCCCTAGCCTTTCCTTTATACTTCCATTCTATTTCTCTGTTGAGTTAGTTAACCCCTAGGTTCAACTCCTAACTCAACCTCCAACGTTCTAATTCTTCATTGAGTTACTTTTTACCCTTTTTACCTTTTTCCAAGTCAACTTCAAAATATAACATTGAGTTAGCTGACCTTTCCCCATGCTGCATGAGACTATGGTCTAGTGGGGATGTCTAGACCACTAAGTCTTTCCAAACCTCTTCATCAAGAGGTGGGGGACGTTACAAACAAGAGGTCAAAGACAAACCTGTTGGGCAGCCTTCTAGTTCCTTAAAAATCTACAAAGGATTAGATCTAAACCTTAAGGTGCAAACACTCTTGGGCATTAGGACTAGACCTTGAAGAAAATGGTTACGAGGGTGCAAACACTCTTGGCCCTAGGTGCCATTTTCCTTCTTCTTATTCCACTAGGTCAAGGATCAAAGACTAAGGTTAAAACCCTAAAGTGCAAACAATTTTGGGGCTTAGGCTCTTAATCCTAGCAAAGAATGCTTTCACAAAACTTGAACAATAGAAACTTTGTGAAGGAGAGGAGCACTTATGTCTCCTTCCTCGGGTTTCAACAAGACAAAATAACTTGCAACAAAATAGTAATTAACACATTAAAGTTTAAACATTAGCAAAAGACATGAAATTGAAGAAATTACTTCCTTCTCCAAGTTGCTAGGCCATACAAAACCATAGTTGCAGAAATATATCATCCAAGAAAGCAAACACATCCATAAAAGATGCTTCTCCAAAGTTGCACATGAGATCAAGAGACCAAGAGAGAGAAATAACGAACTTTTTAGAGTTGCCCTCCCACAAATGTGAAAGGGAATGATGATGAGCCTTATTTATAAGGAAAACCCTAACTCTGCAAAAGTTACAAAATGAAAAGTCATGTCTCTTTAAGTGGGGCCGACCCCTTAGATTTGCCTTTACAAATGATAAATATGCAAAAATAATACAAAAATGGCCACACGTGTGGTGATGTCATGCCCTCAATGTGCTAGGAGGGATTCTCCAAGGCCATGTGTCATTGTCCAAGGTGCAAAAGAGGTGGAAGCATGCTACATTCTCTCTCAAAGTGTTCATGGGAATCCAAGTGGCAGCAAACCCCATCATCTCTATCAAACCCTAGCATGATGTCATCACCAAAAAGCCCAACATCCAAGGTGCAAGGGGTGGCATCCGAAGAGGAGAAGGTTGTGCATCGTCTATGGGTGTCCTCCAATAATCTCCCAGTGAAACATCCTCTATCTAGTGTAAGATAACCTTTGGGATGCAGAGCTTAGGGTGTGGGATTTCTGCCCATCTCGGTGCCATCATGACCAAATCTGTCAAAATCAAGCCCATCTATCCATCGTCCAAGGTATTGAAGATGTGAGAGCTCGTGTCTCAATTTGTCAAGTCACTAGGTGAATCATTGCTCTGCATCACATGTGCCAAATCCTGCAAATAAAGGCACAATGCCCTGGGTGAAAGCTTGGGGCGTCCTTTAAAGAACCATGTCAGGGGCATCCAAATCAAAATAGAGTATGAAATCAAGTAAATCAATGTTCATAAGATATAGTACTTAAATCATGCAAAGTAAGTTGTTACTTAAGATGTAAGTCATATAAATAATTCACTTTAGTATCCCGTCCAAGTATCACACCAGTTCAGGGCTTTATGTAAGTTGGCAAGTTTGAATATGGGAGGGCTTTCATCAAACCCTATTAGGTGTGCTAACCGAAACAATGAAAGAAAACACCTAGGTAGAGGGATATGTCCCGAGGGAAACAGTGAAAGAAAAAGGACTCTTAAAGAGTAAGTGTGATAGTGGTACGTGTTGGGCTTACTTCATGGCTTATGGTGTCATTTAATCCATTTTTATGAGTGCCTTTGTGGAGGGTGCGCTTTCTCTTGAGTTACAACTCCCTAAGTGCTATTTTTTCCAAACCCCTTTATTTGCGTTTTTATTTGTCCTCTTATCATATTTGCAAGTCCCCTTTTATAAGGTTTCAAGCTGTAGCATCACTGCTTAGGACTGGGGTGAGCATGGAAAGGGTAGAGCTCAAGTTTGGATTGGCTTTTGAGAGTCCTTTGCTATTATTCCTTTCTTTCTTTAGCATCATTCTTTTATTCTTTTAGCAACAACTGCAATCAATCTCTAGGCCTTCAACTCCTCTTCTCATGAGAGAATGGACCATGACCCATTATCGAAGTTTAGTACACTGTGACTGACTCCAGGATGAAAAGTGTTAAGTATGGTGGGAAACGAAATGTTACCTTTGAGGGCCTCCCAATAGTACCTGTTTTCCCTGGGCGGTGATGTCAATTTTCACATGCAACTCTATGTGACTAATTTCAATTGCTTCCTGGTGATCCAACAATAAACCTTAGCTATTATCACTGAACAACTTTAGACTAAAATTATGACATAAATTTTACAACAGCAGAAACATCAAAATCTGAGATAAATCGTTTAGACATTTGAGACACAAATTTTATGTTCTGTAAATGTCAATTTCAGAAATTTTCCAAAGGAAAAACCAGCCTTCTTTACAACAAGAAAAATCGCCAAAACAGAGGATGAAATCTGTCCTCACCAGTTCAGAAAAATCAGCAACCAAACTCAACAAATTACCTGGAAAAATCTCCAATCAACAACTTGCTACAGGTCACCTGTATGCCCTGCTGATGTCAGCCATACGGCTGCTGATGTCAGTTTGCATGGACCTGCTTTCCTGCTCAAAAATTCGCACATACTGCTGGTCTGCTACCCTCACATGTGCGACCTGCTGAACGGATCTGTACGGTCAACACGTGTGGTCAGTACCACACGGCTGGCCTGTTTTCCTCACATGCTGCCTCTTCTCCACACATGCAACCTCTCTCCTCTTCAGCTGCAGCCTCTCCTCCACATGTGCGACTTCTCTCCCTACCAAGAACAAAGATAGAAAGACCAGAAAACCCTAGGCCAGATTTCCTAGGTGCAGAAATTCCCGTGCAGAAATCTCCATCCTCCTAGCACAAGTGTTTACTTATGCTAACTACATTATGTCACAATGAAATGTCACAATCTCCTTTCCTTTTATAGGAGTCCAATGAGTGAGTTTAGGAGCCCTTCCTAAACTCAACAATTAATTAGCATATTTTATTCTTCTTTGTGGGTGTGAAACCCCAACACAAGCCCACAAAGCCCATCAACTTACCCATGAGGCCCTAGCCTCATCCCAAGGGCGTTTTCATTGAAACAAAAGGCTAATCTGGTGCCAACAAAGATTCCCACATGCCAGACACCATGGCTTCTAGTGGGAATACCTCCCGAAACTACAAAATCATAACACTCCCTCTTAGTGAGGGAGGTATTCTCCACCACTCCTAGTTTGTTTATGAGGTAGAAAAACTTCCCCTTCATTAGGGGTTTGGTGAGAATATCTGTAATCTGCTTGTCTGTGGAAATGTGTTGGAGCTTCACTGCGTGCTTCTATACTTTGTCTCTGATAAAGTGGTATCTGATCTCAATGTGTTTTGACATGTCGTGAAACACTGGATTCTCTAATAGCTTGATACAACTCTGATTGTCGCAGTGAATCATGGTGGGCTCGAACTCTTGACCAAATAATATTGCAAGAAGCTTGCAAAGCCGGATAGCCTCACAACTTGCCAAATTAGTTTCCATATACTCTGCCTTTGCTGAGCTAAGTGCCACGAAAGTCTGTTTCCTACTGTACCAAGAAACCACTGCTGATCCAGGCTGAAATAACCACCAGAAGTGCTCTTCTTGTCTACTACACTACCTTCCCAATATGAGTTTGAATATCCATGCAACCTCACTCCATCACCTTCGACATATCTCAGACCAAATCCAACTGTACCCTGAAGGTACTTGAGCACATGTTTTGCTGCTACCCAATGCACTTGCCTCGACTCAACCATGAATTGATTCAAGGTGTTTACAACAAAACAGATATCTGGCCTGGTATTAACCAGGTACATCGACCCACTCAACTCCTTGTACATTGTGAGATCCACCAAATCTGAATATGAAGCCCCCAACGTATTCGCCTCCTTTGTATCGCAACTGCATACTTCCCCTGTCCAAGGAAGATCTCGCCTAGTTGCTTCCACACCTCTAATTCCTTTTTTCCCTTGTTAATGAGATTCTTAGCTTCCGTGAGAAACAAATCATCGACATATAACACCAATATGAGAGGATCCTTACCAACCTGTACGAGATATAGATTGGGGTTTGCGTCACTCTTGGTGAAGTCCAAGATCTGCAAATACCCATCAATCTGTTGAATTTTTAATGGTGACTCAAGCACATGTAGTTTCTTTTCAATTTAGCATGAACTTGAACCATAAACAACAATATAATAGTTGCAGTAAACCAAGATCACAAGAAGTATAGCCACACATAAGACACAAGAAGTTATCCTGGGAAAACCCTTTTCAAACAAGGGAAAAACCCAACAACCCTTTGCTATATTGCAAAGAGAAAAAACCCTCTTCACAAAAAAACCTAGCGCACACAATAGGGTGCTCTATGACCAAGAAAGATAGCGCAGGAGAAGTGCGCACCAAATTTCAGCTCTCCAAGTAATGCATTGTGAGTGAATGATATGATCCTCAATGGGGATCTGTCTTTCTAATATATACATGACCTAACTCAACGAATAGACATGTCTATTGGCACTGTTGCCGTCCTTATACACACTTGCAAATGTGAGCTAAGTCTGGCTCACTTAGTGTGTCCTTGGAGGCACAATGCCTAGGTTCACAGCCCACACTGTCACTTTGACCGGAACCTCTTCCGTCTAGGCTTACTCCTAGGGAAGTCAAAGGGGGTAGATCTTAGTTACTAGATGTGTTTAAGTTAAGTTCTAGGAGTTAGTTTTAATTTCTTAAGGTTAGAGGGGATCTATTCCTAAGATGCTAAGGCAACAATGCAAGATGCAAGGGTTAGCATGAAAAGTAAGCCTTTTCCCTAGGTCAACTAAGACTAGTGCCTAGAAATTGGGCAAGGGGTCAACTATGTTAAAGGGTTGTTCTTTACAAAATATTACAAGTTACTTACAAATTTACAAATAAATCCAATTAAAGAATACCATGTACAATTACTTACAATCAA
>JASDQU010221919.1:0-12055 GCA_032191745.1 Picea mariana
TTTCCTTGGCATCCCTTTCCTTGACATGACATGCCTTGCCTTGACATTCCTTGCCTTGCCTTGCCTTTCCATTCCTTTCGATGACATACCTTTCCTTGACAATCCATGCCTTACCTTTCCTTTCCATGCCTTGCCTTGACAAGCCATGCCTTGCCTTGAAAAACCATGCCTTGCCTTGACATGTCTTTACTTTCCTTAACATTCCTTGCCTTGACAAGACATGCCTTGCCTTGAAATGTATTTCCTTTCCTTGACAAGCCTTTCATTTCTTTTGCATGCCTTGCCTTGACATTCCTTTCTTTTCCTTTCCATGGATTTCCCTAACATGCCTTGCCTTGATTTAACATGCATTTCCTTGAAATACCTTGCCTTGCATTGATATAACTTTCCTTGACATGCCATTCCTTACATTGACATGCCTTTCCTTGACATGCATTGTCGTTCCTTACCTTGACATGCCATTCCTAGCCTGGACATGCCTTGCCTTGACAAGCCATGCCTTGCCTTGACATGTCCTACCTTGAATTGATATGCCATCAACTGTTCTTGAATCATGCAATCCTTATTCAAAGATACTTCTCTCACTTCCATTACTGAAAGAACCAACTACTCAAATGAGTTTTCTACTCCCACTATAGAAGAACACTATGCACAGGCAATACAACATGAACACTTCTACAACAAGTGAATTATAGTCTTGAGACTTTTGGTAGAAATCCATTCTAATAAGGTCCTTGCAATTAAGACTAACTAGCGTCATTAATAATTTTGACTTCTAATCTGTCAGCAAATTCCTCAGGAAACAAGGAGGGGGAAACAATTCCAAAGTAGCTCATTGATATGGAAATGGAACCAGTGGAGCTGAACCAAGTCAGTATGAAGCTGAAGCTATATTGAGCCAGGCACTTTCTTTGGCTATGTCCGATGTTTTTTAGTTTTCTTATTATTAGATGATTATGTACGAGTATATCCATATAGGAGAAGCTAGGAGAATGTTTTTCTATTTGAATATGTGGTCATAGAATTTCAAGTAAAAATTTTGAACCTATTTAAAGCTTCCTTGAAGAATATGTATTCGATATGTAATCACATGTTGAACAATGTGGCTGCAACATTTTTTATAATATAAATATAACCATTNAATAATAATAATAATAATTTTGACTTCTAAAGTCCATGTAATATATTAAGATTAATTTTAGGGTCATTAATCAAATAATAACAATATTCTATGTCAATCCTAAGATTAGTGAGTCCTATCTCCCCTTTATTTAGATATGATAGAAAATAGTAAAATATTGTGTAGAGTGGGCACTACATTTAAAAACAAGCGCCAATACTCTATTTATAATTCAAGATTTGGTATATTGTTGGTTGGAATGCTTCTCATAACTTCACTTTGACTCTTGACCATTGTTCTTAGTCATGTTAATAGATCAACTTGTATTCTACCTTATTGATCCTCATTTTGTTCTGGTTTCTTGTTTCCATGTTTGCAACTCCTTTCTCTTTGTTTTTGATAAGGTTTTCAGTCCTTATTTCTAAATCTCTTGCTGAATGTGCTTAAATACAAATTCCATAGAAAAATTTAAGGGTGGCTTTACCACATAGATATGTTAGCATTATCATCTTTGTGATTGTAGTAGTCATATTCATCAGTTATAGTTTTTACTGCCATATATGGGATTGCAATAATTGCATTGATGATGGGAAAATTGGCAAGACAATCCACAAATCAGTGAACAAAAAACACATAAATAGGGAAGTGGATATCCCAAAACTCACATTTCCATATATCAAGGGGGGCACAAAGCATAGCCAAAATCTTGAGAAGGAGTAACATCAAGGTAGCCTTCACTCCCACAAACAAAAATGAGAAACATGGTAGACTCGGTAAAGGACTCATTAGATCCTAGGCAACAAAAAGGTATCTATGAAATCCCATGTTCTTGTTGCAAAGTCTATATAGGGAAAACAAGGTGGTTTGTAGAAGTGTGCATAAAATAACATGCAACAAACATATCCATAGATCAAGCATCCATATCAACTCTTGCAGAACACTCCCACAACACTGTTCATCACATCTATTTGGAAAATACAAAACTGTCATTGACTCATGCACTATCATAGAACTACTTTGAATTCAATAAGTTGTGATGGCGATCTCAAGAAGTATGAATGCTCATAGTTAGGTTGCTTTGTTTCTTTCTCAACATTTTTCACTGGTCATTTAAAGCTGAAATTTAATGTTCAAAACCATTTCTTGAAGACACAAATTGAATATTGTAGAATAATGTATGGGAACATCATGGTGCAACTTCACACCAAAAATAATGCAATGCATGCACCAAAATATTTGTTCCTAATTGTTATGGGAAGAAATGGCTTCTTCAGCTATTTGAAATCAAATTTCAACTCCTATCCAAACATAACACTCAACATGTATTGAAAGTCCATTGCAGGAAATTATTTAGCATGATAAATGAAACCACACTATCTTTTATTATTCATAGGATTTCATGTCATATATAACTATTCTTCATTCATGGGTTCATTCTTTTATATATTTATTGTCCATATATTTTACAGTTTGGGAGCACTTTTTCCCAATAATTCGAAGTCTATCTCTGGCATGCCTAAAGTATGGGAAAAAAAACTACCATCCCTAAGACAAATACAAACATGGTAAGAAAGTACCAACATGAGACAAATGTATGTTATGATAATTCGGATAGTCCTTGATGTTCATGATATTTGAATCCATGTTAGCAAGCTCAAGATTTTGAGTTTGCAAACACATAATATGAAAAAAATCAAACACAATCAAGCAACTTATCCAATTTTTAAAAACATGATTTTGGAAGAAACAATTGTAGAATGGAGAGTAGGTTCCAGAGAACGAATGTATATGGATGAGACATCCTAATTTTAATGTAGCATGTAATATTTTAAGAAGGAAACATGTTTTTATTCTTCAGGTTCAGAGTTGTACCTCATTAATGGTGTTTCAATTTAAAACTTAGGCTAAGTGGATTATAATTTTTTCTATTCTCATGATTAATAGGAGTAATAGTTTCATATATTAGATTAAAAGTTAGTTTACTTGACTAGTTTGAGTGGTTGAGTTATTTGAATTTCATGTAAAAAGGTTTCAGGTTGATTTCTCACTTTAATTGTCTTTAATATGTGTCTCACATTAGGCATGCACAACAACCACATGGATTCTATGCATGCCAATTTGGCATGCACAACAGCCTCGTGGTTGTTGTGCACATGAGGTACCCTACTAACTCTACATTCCTCTTTAGCAATTACAATTTTATCTACATATTGTGTATGTTTTTCATCTATCCTCAACTACCATGATGCCATCCTATACCTCTTACTTTGATTTTCTTTTCCTTCCCATTAGGAACCCAGGAAATCCAAAATATATCTATTTTGCGTTCTCTAGTTTTCTAAGCTAGTAGAACTACACCTGCACACAACCTTCAGGATTCACAGAGAAGGAATTGTAAGTGAAATTTTAGGGGAGGATTCAATAGGAGTGATCCTACAAATACCTCTAGGCTATACAACAATCCTAATATGGTTGCAGTCTACCAACAACCCTAAGATGGTTGTGGTCTACCAACAACCCAATTGGATAGTTTATTTTGATAAACTACAAGGATATGATGATAGGATAACTCTTGAATTTGAATATAATTTTCAAAATATCAAAGGTCAAGAATACATCATAGCAGTGAGAGGATTGGTAATGTAGGTGATTGAATCCATCATAATAAAATTTTAAGGACTTCCCATGGGTTTAACTTAGGATAAATATGAAAGGAAGCTTGCAATCGATGCTAATAAATTGTTTTTCCTAAGTTATGTAGAACCTAAGTGAAACAAGAATGGGGTCAAAAGAGATACTCTTCCAAACCCATGGGATCAAGTAACCAACCACCTACTAAAGTATATTACTTATGAGGGAAGTTCGATTATGCTATATGCATACCATTTTAGGTTCTTGCATCAACTCAAGAATTTGTTTCACCATAGACTTGAAAAAAAAATGAGAATTTCTTACTTCCTACTATAGTCTTCAAGATAAATGAGTTCAAAGGTTAATAAAGGGAAAGAGGAGGCCTTGGCCCACCATGGACTCATAAAATTTCTAGTATGTGATGTTATGGAAAGATAATTTGTTACAGTACCTTGGGAAGAATTTGTGACCATGGATAGACATAAATTTATGGCCTCCCAACAATCTATCTAGGAACCCAGTCAAGAAAGAGACATGAGGAAGAAGAAATTTGGGAAGGTATAGATCTCAAAAAGAAAAAAATATCAAAAAAATATCAAGGTGGAATATTTAGACAAATAAGTAGCTTCCACCTTAAATAAAGTTGACCCCCTATGCCAGATTTGCATTGTGCCTCATTGAGCTAAACCCTAGTTCCATATTTCCTCTAACAAACAATTTTCTGGGTGACGAAATCACAGGAGAGAGGTTCCCCTAGTTGGAATCCAGCACTGGGAGTCCAACAGAATTGGGTGCTATGGCGAGTTGAAACTTGCCTCCTGAAGCCATTCAGGGAAAAAATGTCAATTTGGTCAAAGGGTACAAAATCACAATCGAGCGACATAACTGAGTTTTGTCAGCTCCGGAAGGTGTGTATGACCAACACCCACATGAAAACGGTGCACAAAACCACCTTACACAGGGGCTTTGACACCCTGTGTCGGATTTTCATTGTGCCTCACTGAGCTAAAACCTAGTTTTGTAGATCCTCTAACAAACACTTTTATGGAAAATAGAATCATGGGAGAGGGGTGCCCATAGCTAGAATCCAGTGCCAAGAGTCCAAAAAAACTGGCATTTTGTCAATCTAAGGCATGGTTTGGGTGCTATTGTGATTTGCAACTTGCCTCTTGAAGCCATTCATGGACACAATGACAATTTGGTCTGAGGGCACAAAATCACAACCGGACGATGTAAGCGAGTTCCGTAATATCTATAAGTTGTGTATGAAAAATTCCCACATGAACACAATGCCCACAATCGCTCGACATAGGGGATTTTAAATTTGACCCCTTGTGCCAGATTTTCATTGTGACTCACTGAGCTAAACCCTAGTTCGAGAGATCCTCTAACAAACACTTTTCTGGGTGAAAAAATCACAGGAGTGGGGTACCCTAGATGGAATCCTAGTCCAGGAGTCCAATAGAACTAGAGTTTCGTCGATTTGAGGCATAATTTGGATGTTATGGCAAGTTGCAACTTGCCTGCTGAATCCATTCAGGGACACAATGTCAATTTGGTCTGGTGGTACAAAAACACAAACGAGCGACGTAAATGAGTTCTGTAAGCTCCAAAAGGTGTGTATGACCAACATGCACATGAATAAAATTCCAACAATATCCCGACACAAGGGATTTGAAATTTGATCCCCTGTGCCCCATTTGCATTGTGCCTCACTGAGCTAAACCCTAGTTCCAGAGATCCTCTAACAAACACTTTTATGGGCGACGCAATCACAGGAGAGGGGTCCCTTTAGCTGGAATCCGATGTCAGGAGTCCAACAAAACTAGAGTTTCATCGATCCGAGGCACATTTTGGGTGCTATGGCGAGTTGCAATTCACCTCTTGAAGCCATTCAGGGACACAATGATAATTTGGTTTAGGGGCACAAAATCACAATCGAGGGACGTAACGGAGTTCTGTAAGCTCCTGAAGATTTGTATGACTAATGCCAACATGACCATGGTTCACACAATCACTCGACATAGGGGCTCTGAAATTTGACCCCCTATGTTGGATTTGCATTGTGCCTCACAGAGCTAAACCCTAGTTCTGGAGATCGTATAACAAACAATTTTTTGGGTGATGAAATCATAAGAGATGGGTCCCCTTAGTTGGAATTAACTACCAGGAATCCAACATAAATGGCGTTTCGTCGATTTGAGGCATGATTTGGGTGCTATGGCGAGTTGCAACTCGCCTCCTGAAGTCGTTCAAGGACACAATGACAATTTGGTCCGGGGGTACAAAATCACAACTGGATGATGTAACTAAGTTACATAAGCTTCAGAAGGTGTGTATGACCAATTCCGACATGACCACGGTGCCCAAAATCATCCGACACAGGGGCTTTGAAAGTTGACCCCATGTGCTAGATTTGCATTGTGCCTCACTCATATAAGCCCTAGTTCTGAAGATCCTCTAACAAACACTTTTCTGCGTGAAGAAATCACATTAGAGGGGTCCCCCTAGATGGAATACGGTGGCATGAGTCCAACATAACAAGCATTTTGTTGATCTGAGGCATGATTTAGGTGGTATGGCAAGTTGAAACTTGCCTCCTGAAGCCATTCAAGGAAATAATGACAATTTGGTCTAGGGGCACAAAATCAAAACTAGGAAACATAATTGAGTTTTGTAAGCTCTAGGAGGTGTGTATGAATAACAAAAACAAAAAATAGTATCCACAATCGCCCAACCTAGGGGCTTCAAAATTTGACCACCTGTGCCATATTTGCATTTTTTATGCAGACCCCCTTCTCTCCTAGGGACTATGCGACCGCTCAGTATCGGATCTTCAAACTCCTGAGCCAAACTGGCTCTTCAGGCCTTTTGTAGACATTGAATTCTCAACACACAGGTCCCCTTTGTGTTACCTACAGGGTTGAACTACCTATGCCTTCACTCCCCACGCTCTTGGCAACACACAACTTTGCGAGTGCTAACTCCGCGATAGACCTTCCTCCCAGGTGACCACGAGCTATGACCATGGACCAACCCTTTGTGATTTAGAGCTTCAAAAATATTGCGATATCTTCCTTCAATTCCTTCTGAATCACTCTCCTCCATATTTCCGGATCTCTGTCGCATGTCTCCTTGGATTTTTACGGCCCAACAATGTTTCTAGTTTCATGACTTCGCGAAAATTTCATTCTCATTACACACAAGCCTCTAGACTTCCAACTCCTGGATTTCCTAATACATTGCCACATGTCTTCTATGTAACCAACGGTTGAGATTACTTCACGGTTCTATGAGTTCATGACTCTTCTCTTATAAAACACCTCCGGACTTCCCGAACCATGAAGTGCCAGAACTCTTATGACCAACCTTCACACAGTTCTCCCACATCTGATGATCTGGAACAAATATCGCTTCCCTCTGGGATGGATCTGTTTCATTAGTTTGGGAACCCTTAAAGGACTCCTCTCCTTGAATATTTCTCTCCACTCTCCCTCCTGAGCTTGCTTTTCCTTGAGAGTTTTCCTCTGCAGATGCTCCTTTTCGACACTTAGTTGAAAATTCAACCTGTGCGCACCTTGCGACAAGTTCTCCTCTGAACTCCAACCACTCTATAGGCGACTTCAACTATTCCTCTTGAAGTTCTGAGTTGAAAGACTCGATCGTGCACTCCTTGTAGATAAAATATCTCATATTACTTTTCTAGAGCTTTCTGAATCCAAATGGAATCAGTCACACACACCTTGCAGACACCTTGCACTCCTTGCACATATAATTTCACGTTATCCCTTCTAATTTGTGAGTCGAGATAGAATCTGTCAATGCACACTTTGTAGAAACTATGCACACCTTGCACTCTCTCGTAGAAGAGAAACAATTTAAACTTATTTAAACCTCACAGATTCATAAATCTAGCCATGTAAATGCATGCATAAATTCAAGAACAATAAATAATAGAGAATTAAAAACAAACAGGAAATGTATCACTCATTCACCCAGATAGACACATCAACAACATACATTTGGGACAATGCTCCTTTGTTATATTCATTCAACTAAAAATTACATATATTCATACAATTCTTCTCGGTAGATTATAGCTCTCGAGTACAATGGAAACCTATACAATAGATTCAACAACCTTCTCTCGAAAATAATAGAAAGCTTTATACAAGAGGGTCTCTTTGATTTCTTCCCTCCAACTACTCTAGGGTATCCTATCGAAGTAAAATATTTCAACTTATTAATATTTATTACAATGAATATTTGAGTCAGACAGATAAGAGAGAGAGAGATCCATATCTATACTACAATATCTAACATTAAAGAAAATACATTCCCTCATTGATCTTATGCGATGGATTAGCCTCCAAATATTAAATATGTTCATAATTCAAAAAAAATTCAAGATATTACATTAATATGTCACTTTGAAATCCAAAAATGATTCAAAATACGCGCTAGTGAGATTAGTTGTCCTCCACATGTGCTTTGTTGGTGATGCTCCTGCATCAATTGTGCCTCACTGAGATAAACCCTAGTTCTGAAGATCCTCTAACAAACAATTTTCTGGGCAACAAAATCATAGTAGAGGGGTCCCCCTAGCTGGAATCCGATACTAGGAGTCCAACATAACTAGCATATCATCGATCCGAGGCACGGTTTGTGTGTTATGGCGAGTTGAAACTCAACTACAGAAGCCATTCAGGGACATAATGAAAATTTGTTACAGGGGCACTAAATCACAACTGGGAAATGTAACTGAGTTATGTAAGCTCTGGAAGGTGTGTATGACCAATGCACACACAACCATGGTGCCCACAATCACCTAACGTAGGGGATTTCAAATTTGACTCCCTGTGCCAGATTTGCATTGTGCCTCACTCAGCTAAACCCTAGTTCTGGAAATCATCTAAAAAATACTTTTCTTGGCAAAGGAATCATAGGAGAGGGGTCCCCCTATCTAGAATACAGTGTCAAGATTCCAACATACCTTGCATTTTGTCAATCTGAGGCACGGTTTGGGTGCTATGGCGAGTTTCAAACTACCTACTAAAGCCATTCAGGGACATAATGAAGATTTGGTCCACGACCACAAAATAATAACCGAACGACGTAATTGAGTTCTGTAAGCTCCGAAAGGTGTGTAATACTGACTCCCACAAGACCACAGTTCGCACAATCACCCGACACATGGGCTTTGAAAGTTGACCCATTGTGACATATTTTCATTGTGTGTCACTGAGCTAAACCCTAGTTCCAATTATCCTCTAAAAAACAATTTTCTGGGCAATGAAATCACAGGAGAGGGCCCCCCCTAGCTGGAATCCGTTGCCAGGAGTCCAACATAACTAACATTTCATAAATCCAAGACATGGATTGGGTTCTATGGTGAGTTTCAACTCGCCTCTTGAAGCCATTTAGGGACACAATGACAAGTTGATCTGATGACACAAAATCACAACTGGGCGATGTAACTAAGTTCTATAAGCTCTATAAGGTGTGTATTACCAACTCCCACAGGAGCACGGTTCCCACAATTGACCAACATAGGGGCTTTGAAAGTTGACCATCTGTGCCAAATTTGCATTTTGCCTCACTTAGCTAAACCCTATTTTCAAAGATCCTCTAACAAACACTTTTTTGGGCGACAAAATCATAGGAAAGGGGTCCCCATAGCTAGAATCTTGTGCCAGGATTCCAATATAATTGGTGTTTCATTAATCCAAGGCATGGGTTGGGTGCTATGGCGAGTTGCAAATTTCCTCCTGAAGCCATTCATGGATACAATCAAAATTTGATCTGGGGGCACAAAATCACAACCGGGCGACGTAACTGAGTTCCGTAAGTTCTGTAAGGTGTGTATGACCAACGCCCACATGACCACGATGCCCATAATAGCTTGACACATAGGGTTTGAAAGTTGACCCTTTGTGTCGGATTTTCATTGTGCCTCACTAAGTTAAACCCTAGTTCCAAATATCCTCTAACAGACACTCTTTTGGGTGACAAAATCAGAGGAGAGGGCCTCCCCTAGCTAGAATCTGGTTCTAGGAGTCCAAAAGAACTAGCGTTTCATCGATCTGAGGCATGGTTTTGTTTCTATAGCGAGTAGAAACTCACATCTTGAATCCATTCAAGGACACAATGACAATTTGGTCAAGGGGCACAAAATCACAATCGGGCGACGTAACTGAATTTCGTAAGCTTTGAAAGGTGTGTATGACCAATGCCCACACGACCATGATGCCCCCAATTTCCCGACATGGGGGCTTTAAAAGTTGACTCCCTATGCTGGATTTGCATTGTGCCGCACCGAGCTAAACCCTAGTTCTAGAGATCCTCTAACAAACACTTTTCTGGGCAAAGAAATCATAGGAGAGGGGTCCCCATAGCTGGAATCTAGTGTTAGGAGTCCAACATAGTTGGTGTTTCATTGACTTGATGCATGGTTTGGGTGATATTGCAAGTTGCAACTAGCCTGCTAAAGTAATTCAGGGACACAATGACAATTTGATCTGGGGGCATAAAATCACAACCGGGCAACATAACTGAGGTTCGTAAGCTCCAAAAGGTGTGTATGAACAACAATCATATGACCACAGTGCCCATAATCACCCAACAAAGGGGTTTTGAAAGTTGACCCTCTGTGTCGGATTTGCATTGTGCCTCATTGAGATAAACCCTAGTTCAAGAGATCCTCTAACAAGCACTTTTATGGGCAATGAAATCATAAGAGTGGGGTCCCCATAGATGGAATTCAGTGCCAGGAGTCCAACAAAACTTACGTTTTGTTGATTTGAGGGATGATTTGAGTGCTATGGCGAGTTTCGACTCATCTCTTGAAGCCATTCAGGGAAAAAAATGAAAATTTGGTCTGGGGGAACAAAATCACAACTGAGCGATGTAACTGAGTTTTGTAAGCTCTGGAAGGTGTCTTTGTACAAATCCCACATGACCACAGTGCACATAATTTCCCAACACAGGGACTTTGAAATTTGACACCATGTGTCGGATTTGCATTGTGACTCACTGAGATAAACCCTAGTTCCGAAGATACTCTAACAAACACTTTTTTGGGAAACAAAATCAGAGGAGAGGGGTCCCCCTAGTTGGAATCCGGTGACAGGATTCCAACAAAATTGGCGTTTCATCGATCCGAAGCATGATTTGGGTGCTATGGAGAATTACAACTCGCCTCCTGAAGCCATTTAGGGACACAATGACAATTTGTTCTGGGGGCACAAAATCACAATCAGGCAACGTAATTGATTTTTGTAAGCTCTAGAAGGTGTGTATGACCAACTCCCACATGACCACGGTGCCCACAATCGCTCGACATCAGGGATTTGAATGTTGACCCTCTGTGTCAGATTTACATTATACCTCATTGAGATAAACCTTAGTTCTGAATATCCTCTAAAAAACACTTTTATAGGCGACAAAATCATAGGAGAGGGATACCCCTAGCTGGAATCTGGTGCCAGGAGTCAGCCAGAACTGGTGTTTTGCCGATCCTTGGGATGGTTTGGGTGCTATGGCGAGTTGCAACTTGTCTCTTGAAGCCATTCATGGACACAATGACAATTTGGTTTGTTGGAAAAAAATCATAGTCGGGCAATGTAACTGAGTTATGTAAGCTCCAGAAGGTGTGTATGACCAACTCCCACATGACCACGATGCCCATAATTTCTCGACACAGGGGTTTTGAAAGTTGACCACCTGTTCCAGATTTGCATTGTGCCTCACTAAACTAAACCCTAGTTTCAGAGATCCTCTAACAACCACTTTTCTGGGTGACATAATCATAGGAGAGGGGTCCCCCTAGCTTGAATTCGGTGCTAGGAGTCCAACATAACTTGTGTTTCATTGATTCAATGCATGGTTTGGGTACTATTGCGAGTTGCAACTAGCCTCTTGAATCCATTCGGGGACACAATGAAAATTTGGTCCGGGGATAGAAAATCACAATCGGGCAACGAAAATGAGTTCCATAAGCTCCAGAAAGTGTGTATGACCAATTCCTAGATGAACATGGTGCCCAAAATCACCCAACACATGGGCTTTGAAAATTGAACCCCTGTGCCAGATTTGCATTATGCCTCACTGAGCTAAACCCTAGTTTCATAGATCCTCTAACAAGAACTTTTCTAGGCAAAAACGTCACAGGAGAGGGGTCCCCCTAGTTGTAATCCAACACCACAAGTCCAACATAACTGGTGTTTCATCAATCTGATGAAAATTTTGGGTGTTATGGTGAGTTGGAACTCGCGTCTTGAAGCCATTCAGGGACACAATGACAAT
>JASDQU010221920.1:0-15715 GCA_032191745.1 Picea mariana
TTCTTTCCTGGGAACGTCCTCCTGCAAATAATGCGTCTGTGCTATGTCCTTCCATATTCTTTCGTCTCATCTCTTCCGACAATGAGGATGAGACCATTTCTTCAAACATCAAAGAAGTTGTATTACTACCCATGGCCATAACCAGACTATCCCACGAGTCTGGTAAAGAAAACAACAAACTGATACATTTATCTTCATTTGAAATTTTAATCTCAATAGATACTAATTGACTTACCATAGTATTGAAGGCGTTCAAATGCTCTGCCACCGAGTCTCCATCTCTCATCCTCAAGTTATACGGCTTCTTTCTCAGGAATAATTTATTTACCAGGGACTTAGACTGATACAAATTTCTCAACTTTTCCCATAAATTCTTGGCTGTAGCTTCCTCTGACACATTCAGTAATATTGAATCGAAGAGACACAGTCGGATTGTGCTTTTTGCCTTCCGATCCATCTTTTTTCAGTCATCTGCAGAAGTTCCTGTAGGTGCAGTACCTGGATCTACCGCGATCCACTGATCTCTGTCCACCAAAAGATCTTCCATCTTGAGCTTCCATAGCTCAAAGATTTTCCTATTAAACTTCTCAATCTCCATCTTCGAATTGCTTGCCATTTCTTTTCACCTGGAAAACAATACCGCAGATCTCCCACTGTAACAAGGCTTATCACAGTCCCGAGCCAAACCCTCGACCACAAAGGCGTCCCCCTGAAGCCAATAAAGCTCTGATACCAAATGTAAATTCTAACCTTGTACAATGTCTACTGTAAACAGATATTCAGAAAAGAACAGAAAAGACACAATGGCAAATACAACTATTACACATAGATTTTTCCCCTGGAAACCCAAAATGGGAAAACCAACATATATTATATTCATTCATTATGTTACATTGTTTACAATACAATATACATATAGGAGCCAGCGACATCCAAAACCCTAACATAGTGCCCTGGATTAGTCCAAAACCCTAATTTCTTAACCGGAAATAGAAAACCATCGACAAAAACTATGTGCTGAAAAAACCACCTAAATACATGACACATTTCCCGAGGTAGGTGTCACGTTTCCCGTTTACTCGTGCAAATAATATACCACATACCCAACAAAGAGAATGATTTGCATTGGGTTATTAGCCTCCAAGAGAAGAAGTTGGCTAAAGGAAATGTTATATACTAAGTAATTAGCACCCAGGATGAGAAGTCGGCCGAGGCAGTCTAGCAAAACAATATAAATATAGGAGGTCAGTCTTCATTTTTAGCCAGCATTCTCAGAATTGCAGAAGTACACTTGTGCGCACTGCAGTTGGCCAGTTTGTGCGCAAGTCTTGAGAGCAGCTGCTGCGGGCAGTTCTACAGTCGACATTTTTGGTTTTCTGGGTTGGACTCTCTGATCAACTTTTGTTATTCTTGCCTTGTGCGCTATCCTTGGAGAGAGGTGCACCACCTTTGTTTGGCTAGTAAGCCGAGGGTTTGCTTCCAGAATCATTCTCTATCAAGATTAAGGTGCTCAGGGGTGGCTTCGGGCTATGGTTGGGTGACAATATTACTATATTGTCTATGGTTAAACGAGCACATCCATTACTTTCTAACAAAACCAACAACCCCAATAGCCTCGATTCAGGTCACATACTTGGCTTCTCTACAACCACACGTCAGCTTCAACACTCATACACCAAACTACAACAATGACAACTCCTTTCTGCAGCACGATCTCATCTATTTATTCTATGATTTTGTCTGTCCTTTATGCAAATCTTCTCGGGTAGCGCTAACAGATACAACAATAACCAGAAAGAGGCGACCCAACACAACACTCTAAACTAAATGAGTTCTCACACAAAAAAAACTACAGAGACAATCGCAAGCAATCCTACAACAAATTAATTCTCATATTTCTCTCATATACCTAGACCCTCCCATGAGGGAGTTAGCCCAGAGAAACTTGCTCTCATACCAAAGTAGCAATCTATCATGCACAAAACAATTATATTATGTATTGCACCCTCTTACACACAACAATAGATCTATTATATAGAGTTTTCCATATCTAACTAATTCCTAAATTAAGAGGATAGGTTGAGAGAATATCTCAACCGATCTCTAACAACTCACAACAATAATGGAGGCATTTTCTCCAACATTAAGGGGTTTATGGTAGTGGGTTGGAGTTAGTGGATTAGTGGATCATGTTTAACTTAAATATATGAGGTTAGTATGTTAGAAGCTACGAGTTTAATGACTTCGTAATTAAATATAGCAAATAAATTAATGAGTTGGTGAGTTATTTCCACTCTTAATCATGAAACTTATACCAACCATATAACTTTTCACTACTTTCTCTATAGTTACAAGGTTATATAAGTAATTCAAATTTGTATAGTAAATGGTTAAATGTTTTTGGTTTTCACATCTAATTATATTATAAACCTATGTTCTCTATGGTAAGTATAAGAAGAAATTTCGATATATTAATTAACATAATTATTGAGAGGAATTTATTGTTCACAATCAACATAAATTTTACATTATAAAAAATAATTTAAAAAGTGGATTGATTTGTAATCAATGTGCTTTTAATTTTAAATAATTTGCACTATTTTCACTTTATGCCATAAAGTTTTAGAAGGTCTCCAAAAAATTATCTATTAAATTGATTATTCTTTAAATTGAAAAATAAATTTAAATATTGGTTGTTAACTATGATTAGACAATTTTTATGTGGTTTTACTCTTAATTGCCAATTTCCATAAATAATTTTAAAAATTAAAAATTAAAAAATCAAACAATTTGCTATATGTCCTTATTAACTTTGGTCACCAATACTTATTATACCTGCGGATAGGCATGGTATATAGTGTCGAGTTAGGTTTAACTTTCTATTAGTTCATGGTTGACCATAAAATATACACCCCTTTATCTAAAGTTTTAAAACATAATGATTAATTTTAAATTTTAAATCTGATTTATTTGATATCTTATTGGCCAAAAACTTTGAAGTCTTATTGTTGCCTTCACTTCCCCCAATGTTATTGTAATAAATATTTCTGCCATCTAGTCATTTGATGTCTACTCCTCATCTCCCTATCTCCTTAAACAATACTTTCATTGTAGCCTTGTTTGTATACATGTCACATCTATTCACTTCACTTCATGTTAGAGAGTAAGATTGGAGGCGGGCGACTGGTTTTGAAAATGGAGGCGGGCGACTGTTATGAAAATGGAGGCACCGGTATGGGAGATCGACCGGCTTGAAAATGGAGACACCAGACGAGGTGGGTGCTTCACCCCTTCGAACCTTGTGCTTGGTTGCATAGGCTGGGGGAAAAAACAGACATACGATTAAAAGGATCGCTTTCATGAAGGGATTGATCTGGGCGGGTAGAGACATTTGGTTCTTGGGCAGAACAAATCTTTCTACCTCACGGACATGACAAACTCTACACCAACACTATCCACCGATGGTATTTATCTCCTATTTACCCCCACTCTCTGCTTTTACTGATAACTCCGACCATATTCTGGATCTGAAACAAACGCTCCAGTTCCCAACAGACATACTTGTCTTCTAGCCCCACTACAGACAACAGACTTCTCCTCGAGGGTTTGACATTCTTACTACTGTTCAAACCTTTCACTCCCTACCTTCGCATCAAGCCTGACCATTTCTTTGGATCGGGCAAGGACCTACCTGATCCTGTCAGGACATCCCTACCGACAGACTTTTCCATTGTGGAATCTGCAGACACACTCATGGAGACACTGAACTTGGACGTTTCTGCCAAACAAACCGAGGACCCTTGGGACCACCTAGACATCATTGCCTCTATCGACGAGATGATAAACAACCATCATCTCACACAGATCTCCAGGTCTCTAGCGCCTGGCTCCACTCTCCACACATCTAACACTGGAAAATCACCACTGAAGCCTTTACCTGAACCTAACCCACAAAAGCCTCGTGCTTACAATAGGAACTATGGTAACCATCAAAGGACCAACACCCCTACTTGCAGACCCTCTTCCATAAAAAACAAGCCACAGAGGGTTTGGAAACCAAAAGCGACACACCCAAAACTGGTCCTGGCCATGGATGTAGGACTGACTAAAGCTTGCAACCTGACACTCTGTGCCCTGGTTGGCAGGCTAGCCTACAAAGAAAAATGTAACCTGAGCTTGGAAGATTGGATAGCTGGCTCCAGGAAGCCTTTTCTAGGTTATCTGCCCAGGATACTTTTCCTTCAAAACGGGTGGTTAGGCTTCATTTTCAAGACGCCTGTGGATACTGTTCGCGTACTAGACAAGTTCTGGGCGGTAGGCGGGGGAAGCCTCGTGCTTAAGAGATGGAGGCTCAATTTCAATCCATCAACTGAATACTTTTCCTACAGGCACCTCTGGGTTCTCTTACCTGGCCTTCCACTTCAACTCTGGAACCAACAGGCCTTAGAGCTTATCGGATCTTCTTTGGGTCGCTTCTTAACTGTGGACACTGCCTCTATGGAATCAAATGAGAGAAAAATGGCTAAGATCTTGGTTGAGCTAGACATTCATGCAGGACTTCCGAAGGTCCTGAACATAGACTGGAGAGGTCACCTATTCGCCCAAAGACTTGACTATCTAGGGATCCCGTTCAGATGCTACTTTTGCCGCAGAACTGGACACCTGAGACGGGACTGCTTCAAATACCCTCCCACTGATCCAGAGGCTGAACTGTCGGAGGAGGTAGGCTTCAATGGCTATGACACACAGTCAGATGTATTTGCAGAGGAGTCTCCACAACAACGAGCATTGGACTTGGATTCACAAGATAACACAATGGTAAGCAAGATAAAATTACTCTGCCCCTCACTATATAGAACTCTATCTGCACGGGAGAGACTCTCCATAAATTCGCAGACCACAAACTCTTTGCAACCGACTGCTTCTATTGACCCCACAGATATTCCACTGCCGCCTGAAATTCCCCGTCCTGCTGCCATGGCACCACAACCAAAGTCCCTTGAGATTACCACTTTCCACTTCTCCCCACCCTTGCATACTCCCTCACCCCTCATTGACCTCACTTTTACACAGCCCCTTACTGATTCCGAACACCCGAAAAATGAACCCATCCCTCCCCCAGGCTACACAGAACAACCACTATCAGCTCGGGACCTGGACCAACTGTTACAAACTGTTATACCTGCCTCCCCCCTACCATTTGACTCCCTCCCCATACCGTTGTACCTTGGAAAACTTCTCACCCCACCCCCGACACCTAGTGGCTACACTCCATCGACCTCGGGTGTGAAAGAGCACACAGCTACTGCCCCCACTTGGTCCAGAGGATTGGGCTCGGAGATCTCACCCCTCAAAACACGCAGCGCGAGGAAAAAGGAAAGCACAGAGGCATCAAGCTCAGCCTCACAACCTATTGAACTCACCAAATAGGCTCTTAGAGGAGTTAAAGCCCAAGCATGGGCAAAATCATGATACTTATTTCCCTCAACATCAGAGGGGTTGGAGGACTCCTGAAAATAGCCTCCATGAGACGTCTCCTCGACAAATACAGACCGACAGTCATCTTTTTGCAAGAAACGATGGTAGAAGTTGAAGTGGCAAGAAAATTCCTAATCGCCCTCAGACCTGACTGGATGGTCTGCGCGGTAAGCTCCATGGGAAACTTTGGCAGTCTCCTGGCGGCCTGGGATCCATCACACATTGAATTCACTCCGATGCTGAGTCCGGGAGGAATCCTTCTATTCGGCACCAGTTTTGAACTCAACACCTCCTTAACTTTGCTCAATACATATGGCCCTGGTCTGGACCGCAGACAATTTTGGGAAAAGCTAGACCGCCTGGGCCTACTAGCCATTAAAAATCTCATTATTGCGGGTGATTTGAACTTTACCCTAAACTCAATGGAGATATGGGGCGACAGTGCAAGAATCGACACTCTTGCGACCTTCTTCTCAGCTCTACTCACAAAAAATGGTTTAGTGGACTTGGCACCAATGGAATTACTACCAACCTGGCGTAATGGGAGATCGGACTCCCACAGTATTGAAAAACGCCTGGATCGGTTTTTAATTTCAGAAGACTTGTTAAATCCTTTGCACATGGCCCGGGCCTGGATCGACTTGCCATACCTGTCCGACCACACTCCCATCTGCATACAGCTTGGAAAAGCAAAGTTGGGGACGAGCTACCCGTTCAAGTTCAACTCGGCCTGGTTGCTGGAGCCCACATTCGACCATTTAGTCAAAAAAGCCTGGACAGATGCTTCCCACGCGCTACAAGGGGACGCACAGGGCAACCTGGTTAGAAAATTAAAGAGCCTAAGAGCACTTACTATCAATTGGCTGAAAACAAAAAAAGCATGGGACACAGCCATATTGAACTTCAACTTTCTTTTTTATACAGACAAAGGGCACGGATCGACCAACAGAGGGGTTTTGAAGAAAAAATACATATATTAAAGAAAAATCAACTCCACATTCTCCAGGCTGAAGAGAACAGATGGCGACTTAAGAGTAGAGCGCTCTGGCTCTCCAGTGGTGACAGCAACACTCGGTTCTTTCATCGTTTTGCCAACTAGCGCAGAAATAAAAAATTCATTTGGGATATTGAGGCAGAGGATGGGAGTACTGCTCACCGGATAGAGGACATCAAACAAGAGGCTCACAATCATTACAAGACTTTTTTTCAAGAAGAGACGCACATCTCCATTCAGGAACAAATCGATACAGCCCAACTCTTTCCACAAATGATCACTGAAGAGCAAGCGAGAGCTTTGGAAGCACCCTGCACAAAAGAGGAAATATTCCAGGTATTAAAAGGCTTCAAAAAAGAAAAAAGTCTCGGTCCATATGGATGGACCATTCGAACTCTACATTCATTTTTTCGATTTAATGGGCCAAGATCTGTTGGAAGCTGTCGAGTATTCAAGGATCAGAGGGTCGGTTAATAAACATTTAAACAACACTTTTATTGTCCTAATACCAAAACAGAACCATCCACGACGATTCTCGAAATACCGACCAATCTCCCTATGTAATCTCAGCTATAAGATCATCACTAAAATCATCGCAAACAGGAGTCACCCTCATCTCTCCCGGGCACTGGCAGCGGAGCAACTTGGTTTTCTCAAGGGAAGACAAATCCTTGACGCAATAGGCACTATACATGAGTGTATTCACAACATCAATTCAAAACATTTACCAGCCATCCTCTTAAAACTGGACCTCAAACAGGCTTTCGACTGTGTAAACTGGAACTTCCTACATCTCATTCTTCTCCAGTGTGGATTTGGGGCAGCCACTACAAATTGGATGATGGGCTGCATAACCACAGCCACCCTGGCAGTTTTAATCAACGACRAGGCTACAAAAGCCTTCCACAGCGAAAGAGGACTCCGACAGAGATGCCCCCTCTCACCCCTACTCTTTATTCTGGTCTTAGAATGCCTCAACATCTTGTTAAAAAGAAGTAAATTAGCTGGCACGCTCACGGGAATCAGAGCTTCTAGACTGACTCAAATTTTACACCTACTCTTCATAGATGACGTAATTATTATGACATCGGACTCCTTGTCTGAATGGACAGAAATTTTTAATGTGCTAAACATTTTCTGTTCTGTTACAGGCCTAAAAATAAATTTTCAGAAGTCACTATTCTTGGCTACAGGCACAAAGGAAGCTTTCCTGTCTTAGCTAAAAACTCTTTACAGCATTGATTATCAAGACCTAGAGGCAGGCTTCAACTATCTTGGTTACTTCATCAAACCTTCCAGCTACAAAGCAAAGGACTGGTGCTGGTTATATGAAAATTTTGAATGCAGAATTCAACACTGGTGCAACAGATGTTTATCCATGGGCGACAGATATATTTTGATCAAGGCAGTTCTGGAAAGCCTCCCGGTGTATTGGATGGCTCTGGCGCACATCCCGCAATCGGTGCTAAAAAAGCTCCGCAAGTTGATCTTTGCCTGCCTCTGGAAAGGCAGCAAACAAAATAGAGGCAGTCATCTTTGTAGGTAGGAAACCCTCTCAAAGCCAAAAGCACTTGGAGGCTGGGGCCTGAGAAATCTGCATCTCACCTATCTTGCCCTCTCGGCAAACACACTTTGGCGTATCTTGATGGTACCAGGCATTTGGAACAACCTTATAAAAGACAAATATCTATCCCACATGCCGGTTCATTATTGGCTCAGAACCGCCACCACCTCTCCATCGGGGGGCTCACAAACATGGAAGCACCTTCTAAAGTCGCTACCGATTCTCCTACATTGGATAGTGTGGCTGCCTGGCAATGGTACTGCTATTGAAATAGGCAAAGATGATATCCTTGGATTGGGCAAAAAGGCCCTGCTCTCACCTAGATTGCTGGATCGCTTACATAACTTAGGCAAACACTATCTTTTTCATTTAAAAGCACCGCACAGCAGCAGATCACTTGGCGAATCATGGGTCACTAGCTCCACGCTGAATCTAGACAGAGAACTCTCGGTTGAATGGAATAGCTACACACATCATCTAAAGGAAGCTGGCATCCGACTACAGAAGCGACCAGACACTCTAATCTGGACAGGAGGCGATAAATCGGGAGTCATATCAGTCTGAAATATTTACGAAGCAATGACAGAGGAGATCTGGCCCTCCCGAGAACAAACCTGGTGCACTCGCATGTGGAAGTGGAATTGTCCACTGAAACTAAAACTTTTTACTTGGCTATTGAGGGAGAATAAAATCTTAGTTTGGGATATCCTTCAGAGCAAGGGCTGGTCAGGCCCAAACCGCTGCATTCTGTGTAAGGAGGAGAGTGAAACTTCACTCCACCTCTTTGTGAGCTGCAATTTTACCCGGCAAGTCTGGCATCACGTCACAACTTCTCTTAATCTAACTGAACAATGGCTTGGACCTTCGACGTACTCCTGCTTCAGCTCTTGGTGCTCAAAACACCAGCTCTACCCCTCGTTGCCAGCCACGGTCTGTTGGAATGTTTGCTTGATAAGGAATGCTGCCATATTTGATGATAAACCCCCCTCGACTATTTTGGTGACAAGCCTCATACTTTCTGCAGCCGAACACCCTTCCTCATCCAACTTTGTCCAGAAAGTCCGCAGATCTTCTACTACTCTCCCCTTTGACAAAGCTATTGCCTGGTTCGATGGAGCAACTCAAATGGGTGGAACACTTTGCGGGGCAGGAGGCCACATTCATATCAGCTCTCATACCTCCTATAGATGGTCTCTCAACGGAGGACAAGGAACCAACACTAAAGCCGAACTTTTGGGGGCTTGGGCTTCCCTAATTCTGGCTCAGAGGTTGAACATTGATGGCTTGCTTCTTCTTTGAGATTCCAAAGTCATTATTGACTGGATAAATGACAAGGCTGACCTCCGATCAACAGCTCTGGAATGCTGGAAAGAGAGAACCATCGAAGCCAAAAGCTTCTTCAAGAGCCTCTCTGCCTCTCACATCTACAGAGAAGAAAATGCCATCGCAGATCAACTATCAAAACTGGCACTTTCTCGGCCTCATAACTATTGCCCGATGGGAGGACGGTAACGAAGGCCCCCCAACCTTGCTCAAAATCTGATGTGACTGTCACCGGGACACTGATTCCACCATTGGCATTGTGACTCTGTTCTGTATCAGTATTTGTGCTACTCAGCAGGCAATCCATTCTAAAAAGTCATGACAGGCAGCAAGCTGCTCACAGTACACCAGCCGACAACAATTTTGTAACAGAGTTTATGGCCGATAAAATTGTATACTTGGACAATCTGCGTGATGCAGCCTTTTATTATGTTTTTTGTTGACACCTGCGTGCAACAAACAACACTACACAGGCCCCCTGTGGTAGTCTTTTGATTGTTGTTTTTGTAAAACATTATATTCTTTTGAATATATCAGTGCAACTTTTCCCGTGGAAAAAAAAAAGATATTCAATAAATATAGTAACAAGGACAATAGTTGCAAAGCTTTCCTTAGGATTATGCTTGTGTTGTCATTCTCATGATTATAGTATATTGTCATAAATGAACCAATAACTTTAGTTTCAACTACTAATTTATGAAAAATTGTTAAATTTTTATGGACATTGGTATACTCTACGAGGTAGGATTTTTGTTGCCACTCTTTAATAAAAGTGATGTCAATTTTTAAAGATGTAATCATATAATTGTTTTTTAGAATCACTTTCAATTTTTTTAAGTTGGAATTATATATAATCTCTTAGATTAAGACCATGCTCAATGTGTTAGATATTATTTATTTACAAGAATTTAAAATTGTTTGGTTTACTATTGATAATAGTTTTATACATGAGTTGACTCTACGTACAATTATCACCACCCTATTCTTTCTTAAAATGGAAATGGTTATTATTTGATGAGATATACCTTGTTCAAGAGTGAGTTTTGGTTTTGACTCTATTACAATTGAATTGTTATTAATTAGATTAACTAATATTTATATATAATAATAATAATGAAAAATAAATATTTTTAAAATAAATAATTGATGAATTATTTAGAAATTTTTTAACTTATCTAAAAAAAATTAACAAAAAAATATATATACAGTGTTTTATAAGTGACATTGTTTTTTTTAAATGTTAATTTAAATTAAAAATATTAAATTAATTTAACTCTTTAATTTAATATATTAAACTAATTATTTAATATTAAATAAATAAAAAAATATTTTTTACTTAATTGAATACAAAACTCAGGATTTCTAATCACAGTCGAATACAAAAACATGGACTGGTGATGATTCCTATAAATGTTAATCACAATTCAAATATAAAAAAAAATAAAAAAATAAAAACATTAAAATAAAAATAATAATATAAAAAATAATTAAATATTTATAATAAAAACCTCATTATTATAATGTAAATATAATAAATTATAAAATATTAAATATGTTTGATGAATTCTAATAAATTTATTAAAATAAATATAAATGTATATTTAAATAAATAAATATATTTAATAAAATTTATATTTTATTTATAATAATAAAAAATAATTTTAATTTAATTTTCTAAATCTTTAAATAATTTAAAATATTTAAGTATGATAATATAGTTCTATTCCCAATGCCATAGAATTTTATTTTTTATTTTTAAGTAAAAAGTAGGTCCTGTTATATTAAAGCTTCACAAAAGGGAGCATACATGACATATAGTTGCCAGGTGTCCTGCTTGTGTAGGAAACCAGGACACCTGGCTATCCCACTGTAGCATGTCCAAAAAATATAGAGAGCATAGCACCACCCTACCCGTAGGAAACCAGGGGTATATTCATGTTTAACAGTAGTTTAATAATGCAGATTCTAAGGCTAGCACCTAGTGGACTACAATCCTGGTAAATTATGACAGCAGACATGGAAAAAAGCATGCAGACAATAAAACCTGTTGCCCGGTGCTCCCATTCGCATCCTTCGTTTCTTCCTCACTGACTGGGATTGCAAACGGCTGTGCACAGGTTGGACATTGGCGTTTGGGCGTGACGTTGGAGTAGGCCGTATAAAGCATATCCAGGCGCTGGCTTACGCAGACCGCTTAGAAAATTTGATCGTCAACCAAACTTCGAACTTCAAAAATGAGCTGCAACTGCTCCGGGAGTAAGAGAGGTGGCAAGGGCGGCCTTGGCAGCTTGTCATCTCTTCCCAGTCGTCTTGCTTCCTTGACTTCTTCGGTGTCCACCTGTGGCTCCTCCTCGATGATGCATGTCGCTGCGCAAGGGTCTGAGGAGTTCGTGGCGCAGGGGTCGGAGGAGTCTTTGTCGTGTGGTGTTGTCTCTGAGCGGATGAAGCAAGTTGGGGGGTCCCAATTATCGGGGACTGTAAACATTCTCCTTTCTGAAAAATCCGGTGGGAGCTCAATGCTCAAGTCTTCTTCCACAATTGTGCTGGGAGGTGAGCCTGCGGCCATAGTCGCCTGTCGTCGTCTCTGCCTGGCTAAAGTGACTGCACGTTTGAAATCTCGGTGCCGTTTCCTTCTGGAGGCGGCTGCATACCAGCCAGCCCCCCTACGGGGTCTCCCTCTTAATCTCGGCATAGCTAGAGCGAAGGTCGAAGCTAAATCGCCTAGAGCTCGGTAGCAACTTCTCTGCTCGGGAAGCTGTCAGAACACAATAGAACTCCCGAGAAGGCTGGTGGGTGGATAAGCCGTGATTAACGCCATTAAAGCCATGAGCTTAATGCTCTGGCTGGCCGGACTGAAAGCACTCATGCAGAGATGCATCAGAGGACGAAGGCGGTAGGAACTCATGTGCATCATAACTCGCAAAGTGTGTGGTGAGGGTCTATGTTAATGGCCTCCCACACCCCCTCGCCATGTCCCTCGCCATGTCCCTCATTCTCAGCGCGTGTCACCCCATCCAGGGCAATGCCATAGAACTTTAATGATCCCTACGGAATGAAAATTAATAAAAAGAGATTCAATTAAAAATGAATGAATGTGTATTAATTTTTTTTATATAACTTAACAATTAGATTGGTGAAAGACATAAGAAACTATTGAAATTGAATAAGTAATTGATTTTGTAAGTAAATAATAATTAACACTTGTGAAAGACATAAGAAACGATTCAAATTGAATAAGCAATGGATTTTGTAAGTAAACAATAATTAACACTCAAGGACTGCAATACAAACTAAATAACAATTAATGTTGAAATTAATGTTGAAGGACTGTAATATTAACTACGGATATTTTTTAAGTTGAACATAACATATCAATTATGTGTTATTACTATATTTCTTAAGTTGAGCATAGCATATCACTTATGCGTTATAACGAAATTTATAGGATAGGAAGTCATTAGTTTAATAGCGTTGTAACACCACAAAGAGGGTTTATATGTTTGTTACATGGGTTTATATGTTTGTTACCTAAATATACTGAGGAATACCTACTTATCATCTATCTACCCTATTTTCACACCTGGAAGCATAGGTGGGGCCATTACTTACAACACAGGAGTTTGAGACAATCTACAAGCTTGGATTGAGAACCAACATAACTTCTCAGGTTCTTTTGGAAAATTCCCTCTTGGGATGGAGGGAACACGAGCTTGAGGTCATGAGGAATCTGTGTCACTAGCTCATTTTCTGCTTTGAATAGCTAAAAATATATAAATGTGTATAAGCATTATGCTTTCATGCCAAAATAATTAAAAACAACAACATAAAAAACATTAATATCAAAGTAATTGAAAGAACGTGAAAATCACTAAACAACTGAAATTTGTCAGATAAATACAAAAAATGTAAGCCCATTGTGAGACTCATTGGTCGTTGCATGACATGGAAATTGTCTCGCAAAACATGGATAATGTCATTTGTCGTTCATTCTTTGTTAACACCGTGCACTACGCCCTTTCATTCTCTTTCACCCCATAATTGCCATGGGTTGGCCTTGAATGTTTACTGCCTGTAATCACTTTGACTTGATATTGTTGGTGTCTTTTGAGTGGTGATCAATTTGTTTTTAACCTAACATATCAAGTATTGTAGTGGGAGCACAGTTGCTAGAGTCCATCTTGTACCAGAGAGAGCATGAAGAAGGCAGGTGTGGGGCACATAAAAGGTCTCAAAGCGCCGCTTGAAAGAGCGATTATTCGGAATCAACCTTCCACAATGTCAGTTTGAACATTATTTTGAGAAATGAGCTACAGATGGACTGGATGATGTTGCAGCGGACCTTGAGAAGCCTATGCGATAAGACTGGTTGGTGTTATACAGGTTTTCTGGAATCTTCAACGTCTAGGCCATATGTAAGTTTATCAAATCTTTTTACAATTATACAGTGAAATTATTGTTGTTCTTTGTTGTTGTTTAATTAAATGATGGGACTTCTTTCTCTGGTAACAGGAAGGTCTCGTCCTAGTGGGTTTGGATTGGCCCCCATTGCTGAAGAAGTTACTGAAGGAATTGATGCTTCCAATCTTACGACAACAATTATCACTGGTACAACCACTTTCTTTCTTCTCTTTTACTATAAGTCCATCAAATTACTGTAAATCCAACAAATTTCTCTGTCGTCTTTAGTACATGGTGTTTTAATACAACTTTATCTCCAACATTCGTAGTACTATGATCTCTACCGATGTCAAATAAATTCTGGTAATCAAGTTGCTTTACGTTGTAATGTAGGTGTTAAATAAACGTTGTAAAATTACCACATTTCGTTAAGAGATGCAAGAAAGGAGTACTCTTTTTACTCTTTAATTTTGTTATTTATGCATAATAAATTCATGTTAAAATTTCCAAATAGTCAATGATTCATAGTAATCTTATTCACCATGCCATGTTTTATGGATTTTGGATTTGTGTGGTTGAAGAACGAGTATCATCGGAACAATGTCGAAGATGGTTCATACTTCAATTGCCCATGCAAGTCGACAGTCGTCAAAGGTCATTCTTCTGCAACATCCTCCTCCATCTTCTGCATCATTTCGTTTGAGTCCAAGTCATTTTGCAAAATGGCTTTCTAGCTCTTTTGCTGCAGCAACATGGATGCTCTTAGCCTTGGTTTCCCTCTTGTTTCAGGCCTCCTTATCTTCTTCGAGTAGCACCAGCTCTAACCCCATTGACAATTGTTTGAGAAAAGATGCAAATTGGGCACAAAATCGAATGAAGTTGGCAGATTGTGCTCTGGGCTTCGGAAGTGCGGCCTATGGAGGAAAAGAAGGAGAAATCTACATTATCACCACACCTAATGACAATCCTACAAAACCATTGCTTGGTAGTTTGAGATATGACGTGACTAGGAAACGTCCACTTTGGATTGTTTTTTCTACAAATATGAACATAAAGCTTCAGATGCCTCTTATTGTAACAAGACACAAAACTTTCGATGGAAGCGGAGTCAAAGTCCGCATTAGCAACGGGCCTTGCATCCACCTTTGGAATGTGATAAATATTATTATTCATGGATTGCACATCCATGAATGTAAGCCCATCATGGCCGACAACGTTATGCTAACGGAGACGGTGTCGAGTAGTAGTATCGGTGTGGAATGGATGGAATCACAGGACCAAGATAATATATTTGTGGTGTCTTGTTAGTCCCTGCCGAAGGCCCAAGGACTATAGCGATGAGTTCATCGTTGAACTCATATTAGTTTAGGGTTGACTTTCTAATTTTTCAAAAAGTGTAATGTTAAACTTAGGATATTTGTATTTATTTATTTTAAAAAATATACATATATATATTTGTTCAAATTTTATTGGCTTGTAGGTTTAAAGTGTTATTGCCGGCTTCACTTCTTCCAATGCTTATCTGGAATGCTTTAATTACTTTTTAGAGCTTTTAATTAAAGTTTTGAGCTTTACTTAATATTTAGACCTGCGTAAACATCATTTCAATCGGTTGAAATTATGGTTACCTATTTATGATTGTCATTCAGGCCTTTATTTACGATTGTCATGAAGTCATTTCAGTACTATGCTTTGAACCCAGTCAAACTGCCACTACTATGCTTTGAACCCAGTGCTTATTGCCACTACTACGCTTTGAACCCAGTGCTTACACAATTCGTACCCAAGATCGGATCATAGTTCATTTATTCACGGTTCGTACATGATTTCATATTTTTCATTTAATGAATTACAATGACACGGAAATAACCATTGATTTAATAAAATAGTCTATCGAAACCAATTCAAACCAAAATATCTTTTATATATAAAATAATCTTTTATTTTAATTATTATTT
>JASDQU010221922.1:2683-17763 GCA_032191745.1 Picea mariana
ATGAAAACGTAGAATAGATTTATTTTGAAGAGTTGACTCCCACGATATCATGTAATGCATTGGCTGGAATTAGCACTCCTCAAACCCTCAAGATCGAAGGATATATAAAAAATAAAAAGGTAATAGTCCTAATTGATTCTGGTAGCACTCATAATTTCATTCACTATAAATTATCCAAAGCTCTCAATTCCTTTATATATCCAACGCTGGAGTTTCAAGTAATGATTGTATATGGAGGAACTATCAATTTCTCAGGAAAATGCAAAAAGATCAATCTTACTATGGGGGAATATGTAATGAATAGTCCAATGATTTCTATATCCATGGGTAGTGCTGATGTCGTACTAGGAGTCCAATAGTTACAATCATTGGGAACAATGGATTTTAATTTTCAAGAAATTTTCATGAAATTTTCATTGTAAGGAAAAGAAATTGAGTTAAGGGGTATCACAGGGAAACCCAGTAAGGTGATAATCTCTAATGGCATGACAAAATTATTGAAAAAGGGGCATCAGGGTGTAATTTCACAAGTATGCTCACTAGATGTTCAAACATCTAAGCCATATATTCGCCTATATCTCCAAGGGATCATTGATAAGCATTCCAAAGTATTTGAAGTTATTCCCAAAGGTATTCCACCCAATTGAAATCATGATCATGCTATTCACATAATTCTTGGGAGTGTTCCTCCTAACATCAGGCCTTATATATACCCTTATGCCTAGCAGAGTGAAATTGAGCATATGGTTGAAGAAATGTTAGAGGATAGAATTATTAGACCTATCCAAATTTCTTACTCTGCATCCATGGTAATGGTACTCAAGAAAGAGGTCCCATGGTGTATGTGTCACGATTATAGAGAGCTCAACAATATCACTATTAAATATAATTTTCCCATTCCCGTCATTGATGAATTGTTATATGAACTACATGGAGAAATCTATTTCACAAAGTTGGAACTTTGTTCAAGGTATTATCAGATTAGAATGAAGGAAGTAGATATCCCCAAAACAACATTATGAACTCATGAAGGCCATTATAAATTTTTGGTCATGCCTTTTGGCCTTATGATTACATCTTCCACATTCCAAGGGTTGATGAATTCCATTTTCAAGCCCTTCCTTCAAAAAATTGTGTTAGTATTTTTTGATGATATACTAATCTATAGAAATTCTTGGGAGGATCATGTGTGACATGTTGACAAGGTTATAAAACTACTAAAGGAGCAAAAACTATATGCCAAACCATTCAAATGTTTCTTTGGGGTGAAGGAGGTAGAGTATTTCGTTCATATTGTATCTCATGAAGGTGTCAAGGTAGACCCTAACAATATTAAGGCCATGATGGACTGGCCAATTCCCAAAACATTGAAGAATATTAGAGGATTTTTGGGTTTGATAGGTTACTACCGCAAGTTTGTTCGTAACTATGGAAGAATAACATCACCTTTAACGACATTAACTAAGAAGGATGCATTTTCATAGACTCCAGAGGAAACTCAAGATTTTGAACAACTTAAAAAGGTGATGTGCAAATCTCATGCCTTGACCACATGAGACTTCACAAAAACCTTTATTGTGGAAAGAGATGCCTTGGGAAATGGCATTGGTGTTGTTCTAATGCAAGAAGGAATTCCCCTTGCTTTTTAAAGTTGGCCACTCAAGGGAAAGGACTTACAAAAACCAATTTATGACAAGGAAATGATGGAAATACTACATGCATTGAAGAAATGGAGCCCTTACTTAATACGCAGGAACTTGAAGGTCAAAACAGATCATGATAGTCTTAAATAATTCTTTGAACAAAGACTATCTTCAGAAGAAAAACAAAAATGGGTGACCAAGATGTTGGGTTATGATTTTGAAATCATCTATAAAAAAGGGAACCAAAATGTTGTGGCAGATGCACTCTCAAGAAAGGATGAATATCTTGAGGCCTTTCTCTGTGCTATCACGTTCATCCAACCCGATTGGATAATAGAAGCGAGGGATGAATGGAAGAATGACGAAAATGTGTGGAATCTCATTCAAAGGTTGTAGTAGGATTCCAGTGCATCAGATACATTTACATGGAAAAATGATTTACTATGGTACAAAGATCGCTTATATTTATGTAAGAACTCTCAACTCAAACAAAAGGTATTATTGGAATTGCACACCTCTCCGGTAGGAGGGCACTCGAGATTTTTGAAAACCTACCATAGGGTCAAGAAGGAATTGTTTTGGGTTGGCCTTAAAACTGATGTTCAAATGTTTGTGGAAGAATGATTGGTTTTCCAACAAAATAAGGTGGAAATAATTAATAACCTAAGGCTTTTACAACCATTACCCATCCCAAGTCAATGTTGGGAGGAGGTTTCAATGGATTTCATCACAAGTTTACCGAATTCTAAATGAAAGAGTTTTATCATGGTGATTGTTGATAGACTGACCAAGTATGCACATTTTTGTGCACTCTCTCATCCTTTCAAATCCAGTACATTTTCCACCGTATTCATGGAGACAGTTCAAAAGCTACATGGATTCCCAATGATTATTGTAAGTGACAGAAATCCCATCTTCACTGGACATTTTTGGTCATAATTGTTTTCTTGTTTGGGTACTCAATTGGCTCATAGCTCATCTTATCATACTCAATCTGATGGACAAATCTAAATAGTGAACAAATGTCCAGAAGGCTACCTTCGTTGCTTTGTCTCTAATAAACAAACACAATGGGTCAAATGGTTACCCTTGGAAGAATGGTGGTATAACACTTCCTTTCATACTACAACACAAATGACACCATTTATGGAACTCTATGGATACCACCCACCTTCCATCACTTCTTCTCTAAAATAAAAATCTAAGGTTCAAGCAATGGAAGATCACATCAAGAATCAACAACAAGTTCTCCAACTCTGAAAGGAAAACCTGACCATGGCACAGAATCACATGAAACAAAAAGCAGATCAACATCATAGTGAAAGACATTTTGAAGTAGGGGATTGGGTAATTTTAGTAATACAACCATACAAACAGATGTCCCTCAAGAAATCTAAGAAGGATAATAAATTATCACCATAGTACTATGACCCTTATACGGTGTTGCAAAAGATTTGTACCATGACATACAAATTGGAGTTTCCTGCATCTTCACGAGTACACCCAGTTTTCCATGTTTCATGCTTAAAGAAGGTTATACGTGACAAGATCCTAGTTAAAACTTTATTTCTAGAACTTGATGAGGAAGGAAAAATCATATTGGAGCCTGAAGTTATCACTTACACAATAATTCACCATCTAAGGAATAGATCCATTTCAGAGTATCTCATTAAGTGGAGGAAACTACCTACTGAAAATTCCACTTGGGAAGACGAATCTTTTATATAGAATCATCCAGAATTACTCAAACGTTGTGGACAACACTTTTCTGAAGGGGAGGTGAATTTTAATCCCTAACTAGTGGCACATTACCCCTTAATTGGGGCATATTACACTAGTAATCTTATTTTATTTATGTCATCTTGGATCCATTAGTTGTAATTGTACCTCCTAGTCTCCTATATAAACCAAGGAGACCTTTTCATTTGGAATCATCTTGTATTTGGAAATTTATGTGGTGTATAAGGAGGTTTCCCCCTCAAAGAGGATTATTATAAGAAATTCTTTCTTTTTCAAGGCGTTGAGTACTTATTCAGAGGTTTTTTTATTCTATTTTGATATTTGGTTCTTAACATATCTATGCTCTAGTTTATTCTATGTCTATCGGTCTTCCTGACACACTCTCTCGGGTTAATTATCGACACACATCAACAAGTTGTCACTCCATCATTTCCTCACCCTTTCAACGTTCCATGTGTTCGGACTCCTTCACCGACTGAGTGACCTACCTATTACGTGTTCCAATCTACCTAAACCTAATTTATGAAACCCTAGCCGTATTACTCATTCCTAAACCTAATTTCCGCAACCCTAATTGTTGTGCCACTCTTTCTCTCTGCAATTTTTTTCCTTCACTCGTCACTTCTGCAGCTATTGGTATTGATAGGTTGTGCCTTGTCTTCTTGTTACCTCACCTCGACTCCCTGGTACCTTTCAATTGACCTTGACTCGTTGTGGTAGTTCATTCCATTCTCTCATTTGTTTGGCTACATTGGTAAACCCGACATGAAACCCCACATATTCTACAATGATTTTAGGTTCTTCTTGTGGCATGATAGAGCTTATACCTGCAATTTTGAGCCTATGAATTCAATTCTATGGTTGTGTTTCTGATATCATTGGAAATTGGTATCTTCCTCTTATATTGGCACTCTTGTAAAACTATATTTAATTATGCTTAAAATAATTTTCATTGAACAAATAAAATTTCAGTTGGAAATGGGAATATCAATATGTGTGAGGAATGTATATGTGTCCGTGACTTTCATGATGTATACTTGTGAAAATCTAGCTCGAGCACAATTTACATAGTTTCAATAAAAGTATTGCAGGCTCGGCTTTGGTTTGGTCAGGTGTCATATTGTATACATTACCATGTCCAATTTAGGTGGATCCCATGGCAAAAACATGCATCTAATTCACGTGGATCACCAGGAGTTGGAAAAAGCAGGGGAAAATTCAATGTCGAGATTTATTGTGCACAAGACATTAGGAGAATACACATAGATATTACATCGATGAAAAGACATGCTTTTCAATATTCTATCAAATTTAACCCATATGTCATCTAATCCATTTGGAATAACTTCATATAATGAACACCATGGAGGTAGTAAGAGAATACACAGAAAGAAGAACTTCAGAGGAAGGAGGGGTTGTCGTAATTCTCATAAAAAAAATTGATCTTTATTGCACCTGTTGCAGAAATAATGGGTCACATGAAGTGACTGACTGCAAAGTTCCATGGGAGAAGATCAAAGAAGAAATAGGTAAAACCTCAGAACCAATATAAGGTAAAGCACCTATTCATTATATTGTTTCCTATTTCAATATAGGAGTGTAACGTGCCCAGCCATGAACAGGTTGGGCACGATACCAATCTGTAACATACCCAAACACCCACAGGCTGGCCATGCTACTCCAAAACTCGCTTCTGAACTGATCTCGAATTCTAATAACATTTGATATGAAATCAAGCTTGAAATACCCACATGCATTAATCAAGATCCATACTACAACATAAAAAATAAATAAACATCGTTCCATGCACAACAAATAACCAGTAGACATGCACATTATAAATACATATCTTATAGATAATTAAATACAGAGAGGAATATACATTATACTGAAAAATAACGAGAGCACTTATCTTTTCAAGAAAACATTCACCAAATGGATGCATACCAAGGATGTTCCTCCCCACCATAGACATTGTTGTTCATTTACTCTCAACAACAGGTCACCCTTGATCTAGAGATATGAATCCACAAGGACAGTTCCTAGGAAAAATATGAAACACACAACAATTGGCTAACTATCTCTCAGGTTTCCCAACCACACAACAAATCCAAATTTCCATCTCTCTTTCCCTCCCTCAACCTACACAACCCAAAGAAATGAACACCCTTCTCTGCCATGCAGTGCCTAAGGATGTTCCATTTCTCTCTAGGGCTCCAGTGCTATTGGTCAGGAAATATCCCTACTGGAAACTCCAAGGATTATCAATGGTGGATAGTTCTTTCCAAACTTCCATCAATATCGTGAACTCAGGCATCCATTCTCCCTTGGAATGATCAATAATCGGTTACAACCAACTATCAATGGCTCTCCACCTCCAACCATTCGTTTCCATTCTCCCCCAAGAGAACATGAATTCAACCAGAGTGAGGAGGGTGTAACAACAAATAATAAGAAAAAGTGAACCCTCAAACAATGATAGAGTGAGTGAAGAAGAAGGAGAATAAGAAGAACTGGACCCCTGAAACACACCCCAAAATAGCCCAAAAGGGATGTTTATATAATTACAAGAACCAAGAACCACATGGCCTCCCCAAGAAGCTCATGCAACCACTTTTCCCCATAAAATAAATTATGGGTAAATAAAATATAATAAAAATACTTATCCCCTTAAGCCCCCTCTCTTGTGGAATCATAGCTCCCTATCTCTTTTTTACTTGTCTATCTTGCATCCAATACTGTATTTTATTAATGTATATGAATTATTACATTTCCTGGGCACTCTAGCACCTCTTCAACTTTACCAGCTCACCATCCTAAGTCACATTTACATAATACATTATAGTTCATAAGGGTTAGAACCGGGATGTTACATCCCCCTCCCCTTATTTTGGCATTGTTCTCAGTGCACAACACCATTCCAATGTTATTGACATTACAAATCTAGGATCTTTGGCCTTAATCCACACAAGAAATCCATCCAACACTTATATAAATAGGCACTTTGGCCTAAAATTAAACATGTATACATAGGAATTCCAACCCAAAACATGTATAATGATCTTCAGAATTTACATTTCTGGCAGCAGTTCCAACCAGCAAGCTCCCCTTCCCTCTCAGCCCTACACAAACCAAGGAAATGAACACCTTTCTTTGCCATGTAGTCCCTTAGGTTGTTCCACTTCTCTCCATGGCTCCAATGTACTCAGCCAGGAAGTATTAGAGTTGTGACTTCCAAAACTCCAACCACAAAAAGTCCACTGGAATTTCTTCATTCCATGCCTTCATCATTGAGCTTGATTTCCTTCTTGCATTATTTTTCTATGAGCTTCCAACTTCAATAGGCAACATTTCATCTATATTATAGAAATACAATCATCATGAGATATTGTTATAACAATTTCAATCATAAATGTCAAATATGTTTTATACAGAAAAGCATAGTTTCCAAGCATGAGCTTCCTGCTCATAATTTGTTTCGCTCTTGTGGTTGTAGGAATCAATATTTATTATGGATTATATCAATTCCATACCCAATACCACTATTCCTGCAATTTTCTCAACCTTCAATCATCCAAACCATTTTTTAGCACACCATAACAATTTTTAATTTCTCAAATCTATTTATACATAAGAAATAACCTTCCCAGGCATGGATTTTCTGCTCATAATGTTTGTCTTTGTAGCTATAGATATCAATATTCCTTATGGTCTTACATACCTGCCATATCCCATACCATTCTACCTGCAATTCCCTCAATTTACACTCAACCAAACAATTGTCAGTATTTCATGTACAAGATATATATATTTTTTCATGGTAACAATTCAAAACAAATTCACAAAGTGATCTCAGAATTTTTTACAACTACAATTCAATCACTTCCATTAATCCAACTATTAATTGGAATGAACCCATCATTATTTACACATGTATTATCAACCAATATTTTCTTTCTATCCATCAATATTTCTATCACTATGTTCTCCTGACAGATATTTTCCATAATTTATCATTATGTAACTACTTTAACCTGCAACTTTCTTGTTGTAGAATCTAATAGCTCCTGAAGTATTTTCAACTTCATGAGTTATAAATACTCACATCATTTCAGTTTCTATCATAATCATTTCTATTTTATATAATATATACATGCATTCACCAAAATGCATTCAATAATCCCTGTAATACCACTTGTAACATTTTTAATAGTTCCAAAAAGTGATCTCATAATTGTAACAAACAACAATCCAAACACCTTCAACTAGTATTCATATTAAATATCATGCAACTATCCATCATTATGTATTTTCAGCACCACATACTTTTCATAATGCAACAATTAATTACTAAATAAAATAACAATCGATGTACCAATATAGATGGCCACAACTACACAATGCATCCATCCATTGATTACATAATAACCACATAAATATTCCATGCATTCACCAAGGTTAGTTGTAAGTTCTATCCAACACCTCAACACCTCATCCATAAACTTCCTAATACTTTCCTGACTATTTGGATACCTTCCTTTTCAACCCAAACACAACACTAAAAATATAATTCTTAAGTGCTCTTCACTGTCAACAAAGAGGTTGCAGTCCAAACATCAACTATATAGTAGATACCATTGAGCACTCACATAGTGTTATATCCCTTCCATATCCAACCATCTCATGGTATCACACATGACTATATATAAGGATATTCATTGTTATATCAAGAGTATGACTCTTGACTTGACCTGGTTATGATCCCATAACCAATCATAACACAACATGCAACTAAATTTTTATCTAAATGCATTCTAGAATCAACAACATTTACATACTCTAGGCCTTTGGCCATTACATATCAATTTAAATATTGAAAAATTAACTGAGGGAATGCTTACCTCAATTCCCTTCAACATGTATGCATCAAAAGAAACTAAATGCATACATGCATGGTTGTTATCAACCTACTTATTGATATCTGATCAGTTGATATTTGTAGAATCTCACAAACTTCCTCCTTCATCATTTTGATCACCATTCCTACCACCCTCATGGGTCTTCACAGAGATGGAAATCATAAGCAACAACAAAATCCATATATTTAACCATTCTATATCATTTTTCCTGAATACATAATCCATCATTAGTCATAATCAATTTCCATAACATCATTATTTCATAACAACATACTATTATAAGTTCACAAGCATGTTATATGCATATCCAAGCATGTGCATATGCACAATTACACATCCATATTCACCAAGAATTCACTGTCAACATGCCTACTAATGCATATTCATTTTAAATTCATTGTATGCCTCATGCACTCTAGTGGATTTCTGTTTCATTTCACTTATTTATTTATTTATTTATTTTGTAGTTGGTTTTCCTTGAACTCCTTCATATCCTTGTTTCCTTGTGTTCTCTCACTCTGCTCATCTGCACTATTCTTCCATCATCTGAACACTTTATATCCAAGTTCCACTTGGCCATTCTGCAGTCCTACCAATGTGTTCTATTTTGAGCAGCCTCTCCTAAGTAGTCATATCCAAAATTTACCTTTATAAAACATTCCAACACCTTGGAATGAAGTAGCTTAGGACATTCCATCACTTTACTACCACAACATTCTTGAATCAAACACTGTTAATCCTAATTTTCCATTAGATTACTTCATTAAACATTCCCTGTGAAACCAAACCTTTCACACTTAATACCATTCCCAATGGGAGTCTATTTTTATTCAGTGGCACTTTTCAAGTGAAAGAGAATTCATTTTTATATCTCCAAATTATCTGCATTGGCATCCTACTTCCACAGTGAACTATAGTATCAGAAGTGGATTTATTTCACTGAGTAATTTTAGACAAGTAGATAATTCATATCTAAAAAATCCTTCCCTTGAACTCCTATGCTTGACACATAGATATTATTCACACACAACCTCTTAAGTTCCTCATTATCTTTCACCTCAAGCTTTGCAAATGTCTACACATCTGTACCTTCAAGGTTATGGAGCCTTAATTTTCCTTTGTATGCCCATTACTGACATTATTCACCTTCTAGATTCATGTGTTATGTGAGGATTGTTTCTTTTGTATCTTCAATTCATTCAGATCATGTAGTTGTTCGCTAATACTTTTGTTCCACTATTCTTGAGTCCTTTATCCACTTTTCATTACTTTCCTTGTAGTTCTATGTTGCCTCATTCAACTTTTGTAAGATATGTCATGCTTCCATGACTCTTATAGCTGATCCTATTCTAGAATTGATCCAATTAAATCTCTAATCCTGCAAAATATGCAAGGAACCATTTTTGTTAGAATTGTACATATTACAGAAATCTTCCAATTAATGCTAGAAGTACTTTTTATGATTAATTCACGAAGAATTATATCACAGTTATCCAAAATAGAATAATTCCAAATCATTATCCTCTGATTCATCTTTCCAACGAATTTGTTCTTTCCCCAATTTGATATCTAAGATGAAAGTTATGGCTTCTCGAAAAAAATCACTTCCAGCCCCTTTTTTGTTTTGCAAAAGGATCTTGTTGAAATATTCCACAACTCCTTTAACTGGTACAGGATTCAAATTATTCACAGGCGCTTCCTTCAAACCAATTTCCATGTGACCACGACTTGAAACCATGGGATTATCCACTCTAATGACATTCCTTAGGCTTGGTTAGTTTTAGGCCATTCACGCCTCAACCCATTTACCTTATTATGAGACCAATGATGGAACCAAGAACTCTAGGCTTCAACCTTCGGATATTCCCCCATTTCAATCTTTTGCTTCTCCCAAAGTAAAACTTCATCGAAACCATTCTATTATGTCCACTAGCATCTCGGACGATCGAGATTTAATCTCTCGTTGACTAGATGATCCTGCCCCATATGGAGGCTTCAATGAGATCAAAGAATGTGACTTGATAAAGCATTGGGATGGATGGTCCTTAATTAGTTCAGGACTTCGGTGTTCTGGGACTCTGAGACATTACAACTCTCAAGTCATTCAACTCCCCCGAACTGATATCTTCTGAAGTGCTTACGCCATCCTTCCACTGCTTGATCGAACAATTGAGAAAAGTCTTGAAGGGATCTTAGATCAATGGTATGCATGAATTCATGACTTTAGTATTCGACACTTTCGCTGGTAGATACGTTGGACACCCCCAGAGGCCATACTCTCAGAGATGACATGACATGATGTCACCTATGGTGACATGGACCCATGGCATGTGTGCAACATGTCACAAAAAAAAGAACAGTTTGTGGTCCAAAAGGTATTGAATCTAGGTTACACATGTCCCCACACGGCACCCCTGCCACGTGGCCTACAACATGTCATCAGTCAAACGGAAGGTCCACATTCCTCCGCTCCAAATCTGACAACCTACGTGATTTCACAAATTGTGGCTTTACACTTCGTGGCTTCAACACTTCGCAACTTTGGCTCTTCATGGCTTTGAAACTTTGTGGATTTTCCTACTCTCCAGTAGTATTTGAAGTGGCTAAGTTCTGGAGTGTTGAAACTTCTCTATCCTTTTACTTCTAATCAACAGTCCACACTTTTCTCCTTGATCTACAGTTGAGAACAAATACGGGACTCCCAAACTCTGAGCTTTAGAATTTTCCTGATTCTAACACATGCTACCTCCCGGATAGCCGAATGCCAAACTGAAATCGATAACTCACACTCCTTCCATAGCCAACGACTATGATTAACTCTGGGATTAGGGATTCAGGGCTTCTCACTCCAGATGACCACCACACTTCTGAACTATCGAACACTGAACTAACGAAGGGAAAAGATATACGACTGAGACTCTCCTTTGATCCATGACTAGGATTAACTCTGGTACTTCGGAGCTTCGATAATTTTAACATAAAAAAAACTTTCACCCACAATCCTCTAAATAGCTGAATTTCTGAATACCTGGAAATCTATAGACATGTGTACCCAACAACCAATGGTCAGGATTTACTCTAAAATTCGGGACTTCGGGGAATTCTCCACTTCATGAAACCACAACAAATTTCTCCTGGAGTGTCGAATCATTGAACCACTCGAGGATCCAATGAATCACACTCTCCCAGTGATCTACGGTGTAGATTCACTCTGGGACTTCGTAGATTCAGGGATTTATCCTCCTGGTGACACAAGGGTCAATTTTTCCTGAAGTGTTGAATCTCTGAATTGTGATATCTATGGCCCACATTCCATGATGGGATATATGGTTGAGATCCACTTCGCTTTGGCCAAGACTTATGGCCCAAGAAATCCGATCGACAGTTCTTTTTCTCTTGCACTCAGATCCAACGGCTGGGATATGATTTCCTCTGTGGCTTTGCTTCCCTCCAATGAAGGATTTCACAATCTTTCAAAGGCTCAACCTTTGATCTTTCCACTGCAGAGTCAACTCCTTGGCCTCAACTTACTTTCTCGAACCACTACACCTCCTAATCTTTCGAACAAGCTCAAAGTGTTCTCTCAACGCCCTCCTGGAACCTTGTAACTTCAAATTCGACCAATTCCAGGTCTAAATTTTCTAGAAAAAATATTAAATTAAGAATATCTCATCACTTGGACAAATTTCTGAAATTTCTCATGAATTTAACAACATAAATTGGGGCTTGCCCAATTCCACACAATTGATTCAGATTTTTACCATGGATGCACTGTAACTTGAAATTTGGCCACTTTGAAATCAATTCTCTGTGAAATTTCACTTCAATTCATCTTGCTCGGCCCATTCAGGGTCAGTGTTGAAAACTGGAGCTCTAATACCATTCTGTAACGTACCCATCCATGCACAAGCTAGGAGAGATACCAATCTGTAACGTACCCAACCACCCACAGGCTGGCCACACTACTCCAAAACTCGCTTCTGAACTGATCTCTAATTCTAATAACATTTAATCTGAAATCAATCATGAAATACCCACATGAATTAATAAAGATCCATGCTACAACATAAAATAAATAAATAGTGTGCCATGCACAACAAATGACCAGCAGACATGCACATTATAAATACATATCTCGGAGATAATTAAATACGCAATGAAATATACATTATACTGAAAACACAGATAGAACTTATCTTTTCAATAAAACATTGACCAACTAGATGCAGACCAAAGACGTTCCTCCCAACCATAGACAATGTTTTTCATTTACTCTCAACAATAGGTCACCCCCGAGCCAAGGCTATGAATCCACAAGGACGGGTCTTAGGAAAAATATGAAACACACAATAGTTGGCTAACTAGCTCTTAGGTTTCCCAACCACACAACACATCCAAATTTCCATCTCTCTATCTCCCCCTCAACCTACACAACCCAAAGAAATGAACACCTTTGTCTGTCATGCAGTCCTGAGGCTATTCCATTTCTCTCCATGGTTCCAATCCTACTACTCAGAAAATATCCTTGATGGAAAATCCAAGGATTCTCAGTTGTGGACAATTATTTATGAAATTCCATCAATCTAATGCACTTAGGCATCCATTCCCCCCCTAGAATGATCAATAATCTGTTACAGCCAACTAGCAATGGCTCTCCTCCAACCATTGTCTTCCATGCTCCCCCCAAGAGCACATGAATTCAACAAGAGTGAGGAGGGTGTAAAAATGAATGAATAAGAACAAGTGAACCCTCTAACAATGAGAGGGTGATTGAAGAAGAAGGAGAAGAATAAGAACCGAACCCCCGAACCACACCCCAAAATAGCCCACAAGGGATGTTTATATAATTACAAGAACCAAGAACCACATGGCCTCCCCAAGAATCTCATGTAACCACTTTTCTCCATAAAATAAATTATGGGTAAATAAAATATAATAAAAGTACTTAACCCCTTAATCCCCCTCTCTCATGGAATCATATCCCCCTATCTCCTTTGTCCTTGTCTGTATTGCATCCAATGGTGTATTTTATTAATTTATATGAAGTATTACATTTCGTAGGCACTCTGGCCCCTCTTCAACTTTATTGGCTCACCAGACTAAGTCACATTTACATAATACATTATAGCTCATAAGGGTTATAGCCAAGATGTTACAAGAAAGTATCTGAAGATATATTTAACACTTCATTTTCTTCTTGGGGAGATGCATGGCTTCTTGAAACAAGCGCAACCTCCCACCTGAAATTTTGAAGATATTTCTTCGAAGACTTCTTTGAAAATGTAGATAATGTAGTGTACTTTGCAGATAGATAAATTCTCAAGCCTTTGGGAATGGGCACCATCAGTCTTAAGTTGCCTGGACTCTCGTATTTTCTTCTACACAATGTACTCTATCTTCCTTAGCTATAAAGGAGCTTGATTTTCTTCTGCACAATGTACTCTATCTTCCTGAGCTACAAAGGAACTTGTTGTCCCTTGTGAATCACAATGATAGAGGTATGCAACAGTGTGAGTATGGGAAGATGTCCCATTCATCTTCATCAATATTTTTTCTTCCATTCCAACCATAAGAATCATGTTATTAGAATCCTTTTGTATTTTGACTTTTCCACTGAACATATGAACAAAGTGACCTTGCTAAAAGATAAATCACAAGATTTTGAAAATTTTAAAAATTTTCATGTATGGCTTCAAAATGAATCTCAGTCTCACATTGGCTCTCTTCACATTGATAATGAAAGAGAATATACATATAATGAATTCGAAAGATACCTTTTCCAACATGGGATCAAACATCAAACCATAGTTTCATACAATCCCCAAGAGAATAGTGTGGTTGAACAAATGAACAATGCACTCCTAAATATGGTATGTTCCATGATGTTTTTGATGAATGTTAAATTGATGTTTTGGGATGATGTAGTTCTATGTGCAGTTTATGTCAAAAATAGGTGTCCATCTCATGATATTAAAAAAAAGACTCCTTATAAAATTTGGTATGGCCACATTCCTTCGATGAGGCATCTCAGGGTCTTTGGTTCCACCTACTATGCCTTGATCCCTAAGGATCAAAGAAGCAAGCATGATGCAAGGAGTCAGAAGTTCATATTATTGGGGTACTCAAATACCACTGAGGGGTATTGTATTTATGATGAGACAAACAATAAATTCATCCTATCCAAAGATGTAATCTTTCTTGAATCCTCCACGAAAGAAGAAATTGTCGAGAGGCATCTTGATCATCTAAACAAATTCACTTGTCTAAAGACATATCATGAATTTGATGATGAGATTTTTCATATTGAATGGGGGATCCCTATCTTGGGTCAATATTTGGACTCTCCTTATGAAACACCATCCTCCCTTCATGAATAAGTTCATGTCACTTCATCAGAACCTAAGGTTCAGTTGGATGATGTGATTGAGAGGATTGAAAATTTTATGCTTGTTGAGGACTCAACACCATCTGAATCAGCTGAGCAACTTGGACCATCTCATAAATTTCCACCAAAATGGCTCACTAAAGCACTTGAAAGTGCTCATCCCAATGAGGTTGGAAAGACAGGAACCAAAATGTCCTCGAGACAAGATGGAGGTAATGTAAATAATTCAAAATTAGGTGATGTAGATGACATGGATGTTTCATATGATTATGAGTTGAATTTATCTACCAACCATTAACCAAATTCATTTAAATAAGCCACTTCTCATGATTAATGGAAAGAATCCATGCAAAAGGAATATGATGCTCTCATTAAGAATGGGACATGGAAGTT
>JASDQU010221927.1:0-17763 GCA_032191745.1 Picea mariana
ATATATATATATATATATATATATATATCTTTTTTTTTCTCTGGATAAATGCATTTTCCTTCCTCTTAAAGTTTTTTAGATATTGTATCTCTTACAATTCCATGATCAATTGTAGTCTTTAATTGGCATTAATATTTAAATTAAATTAAATTAAATATAACTAAATACAAATATAGACAAATAAAATTGAATGAAATAAAATTACAGGTCATTTACATTCATAATCTAAACAAAAATTCATTGATCTTGGAAATGTTTGGTTTGGGGACAATATAGAACATTGCTTACAATTATGGTTTCACAGTCAAGAACTCAAGGAGAATAGAGCCATACACGTACTTGATCTTTGGGGTACATGTTTAGCTCATAATGCATTGTTGTTTGAAAATAGATCCAAAATTCTAGGTTTCTCCTCAATAATTGGATGTCCTACAAGTTGATAAGTCAATTCCCTAGGGCTTCTTTGACGGAGCATGGCAAGGGGATGATCATAAAATTAGTATGGGGGGGAATACTATTTCTAGAGGAGAGACACTATTATAAATTTAAGGTATTTTTGGGCATTGGTTCAAATAATTACACTTAGCTCATCACTCATAGATCATTAATGATGGTGGTTGCTGCAAAAGGGATCAACAAGTTACAAATTTATGGTGACTTGATGTTCATAATTAACTTGATGAATGAGAAACAACAGATACAAGACATTACACTACAACCTATGGCCTTTCAATTAAAAGAGAGTATAACATGCAACTCTATTGTGTTGATTGACCACTTGTGAATGCAATGCAATTTATAGGCATATATCTTTCACCGACCCCAACATTCTCCATGCAACTCCTAGGTTGATTGTTCCAACAACTATAACAACTTAGTACTTATAGTAAGTTATCCAGGCAAATCTCCAAATATCCTAAATGTTTAAACAATATAGCAACTTGAACTTACTTCGGCGTTTCCTTTACCCCGCTTCGGGGTTATGCTAGTTTATTCTATTGCGTTGTCCAATGTGGCTGTGAAATGTTACATCGTTGATTAAATATTTGGATGACTAAATATTATAATGAAGAGATGGAAAATCTGATGATATAATAAATTAATCCAAACATCATATCAAAATTCACTAATCAAAATATAAGATATATGTAAATTTTTTGATAAATAATGGAATTAAAAAATAACAATAATTGCACTATCACAGGTTGATGTTTCTCAGTGAATTGTTATTATTAATATCATCATTGTGTTTAATATTACAACACATTAGTGTGTTTCATAAGAAATGCACACCGATGCTTTTATGTAATCAATTAGCACTAGTTTCAATATTTATTTAATACCACAACATTCTATTAAAAAATTGGCCTTCGGTGCATTTAGCGTATACAAAGCATCGATGCTTTTGTGTTATTAATAAGCATCGATGCTTTACGATTATTCATACGCATTGGTGCGTTTGTGTTATTAATATGCACAGGTGCTTTTGTGTTATTGATAAGCACCGACACTTTTTTGTGACTAAAAAGCATCGGTGCTTTCTATTTTTAATGCACCGAGGTTTTTTTCCATGTAACACACCAGTGCATATTATTTTATACAACATTGATGCCTTCTTATTAATAAAACACTGATTCGTTCTAAGAAAAAATCCCCAGTGCTTAACTATTTTTAACTCTCCTGGTGTGTTTTAATGTTAAAGCCCCGGTGCTTATAGGACAAATGCCTCGGTGCTTAAATATTTTACTGCCCCGGTGCTTGACGTTAAGTTTACATCACTGGTGCGGTACATGTATGTATGCATCGATGCTTCTACCTCATAAAAACACACTGATTTGTAAACATCTGCTAACACCTCTGACCACCCAGATTTTTTTAGTTATAATCAAGTTTAGTTATAGTATCCGCAAAAACATCCGCTATAAAAAATAAATGTTGTAGTAGAGGTTTTTTGACAATTTTTGTCAATTTTGTAACACTGGAAACCTCCGCTAAAAGGCCTTTTCCTTGTAGTGTCCCTAACCTGCCTATATGTCTTGAAGAAGCGTTGATGTCCTGCTAAAGGTGAGTCATGTACTGTCGCCAATATCTTCTTTTTGAGACTAGATCCGGGCACAAGGTAAACTTAGTCTTTATAGAATATTACCTCATCTATGACTATGTACCTGTCTTCATGCACTTGTCCATCCAAAAACTCACATGCAAACTTATTCTTGGAATACTCTACTAACAAGTGTGATTTCCAATCTGCTGAGATCTCCATCAAGGAACAAGTCGTTGGTCTCCTGGACAACGCATTCACCATAATGTTTTTCTTTCCCTTGACATACTCTATGTCAAAATCAAAGGCCTGGGCCTTTGTCACCCACTTCTGCTGCCTCTTGCTAAGATATTTTTTCTCAAGGAAATACTTCAAGCTATTATGGTCTGTCTTAACCACAAATTTGTTTTCCACTAAGTACTGTCGGAATTTGGTCAAAGCATACATTATTGCTAGCATCTCCTTGTCGTAAATCAGATATAGCCTCGTTGGCTGGCTAAACTTCGTTCTCTAAAAAATAATGAGGTGTCGCCCCTACATCAACATTGCTCCGATCCCCTCTCTTGATGCATCACACTCCAAAAAAAATGGTAGCGTGAAATCGAGCAATGCTAGTACTGGGAATGTGCCCATGACTACCTTTTTCTTCTCAAATGCCTTATGTGACTCGTCAGTCCATATGAAGGCTCCCCGCTTGGTGAGGTCGGCGAGTGGTGCCCCCAACTGTGAAAAACCCTTCACAGACCCCTTGTAGTAGCTGCACAACTCGAAGAAACTACTCAACTCTGTCACATTCTTGGGTGTTGTAATCATGGGTTTTGCACCCTCCTCCATCTTGATGGTGTGCTCAAACCCTCTGTCTGGGGGTCTCCATGGCGACATCGGACCAAAACCATGCTCATGCTGACTCAACAAAGCCCTGATCTCTGCCTAATAATGTAGGTGAATGTTTGAATCCCTTTGTGTGGTGATCACACACTCTATTGTATATGCTACTCCCCCATGTCTGGAGATCCTCTCCATCCTCTTCGTTGACATTGTCCTAGGTGCCCCTGTCAACATACCCCTCAGTACAATCTTCTTCCCCTCAATGTCTCTGAATCCCATCTCAAGTGTTTGGTAATTGGTAGGAATCTTGCCCAAGGTGATCAATCATTGGACTCCCAATACAACATTTGTATCAAAAAGGTCAACCAAATAGAATGTATCCTTCACTATGTAGTTGCCTAGATGTACCTCTAAGTCTGGAACTCGATCCAAGCACTCTACCATGTGACCATCAACTACTGCAACATAAAAACCCTCAAACTCCTCGGTTTGCAGTGCTCTCCTAGCTACCAGTGCAACGTCAATGAAATTGTGGGTTGCCCCACCATCTAGCAAGGAAATGGTGCATTGTCCCTGAATAGTCCCTTTGATCATGAGTGTGTCATACCTAGGGAATCCAGAAAGGGTTGCTATGACTCCTCCCTTCATTGGTGCTCATCTCTTAGCCTTCTCGTGAGGTTGTGGCCCTACCAGTGGATGTGCCCCTACCAGTGGATGTGCCCCTACCGGTAACAGCGGTCTCCTTGGAGGTTGCTCCTCATATGAGCTAGTGGACTCACTGTCATGTGCCTGACTACCCTATTCCTCCTCCTCATTGTCTGTTGCAACCTCAATGTAGTGGATTTGTCCCTTGCCCATGCACCTATCGCTAGGGACCCATGGCTCTCTGTGGTTAAAGCATAGCTTCTTCCTCATAAGCTCACGCCTCGTATCATCATCCAACTTCTCCTTACCCGTCCACTCTCTCTGGAATGGTTTCCTATCCTGGTCCTTCTTTGGTACAAAGGGTTTGGAAAAAGTTTTGGTTTTCAACACTGAGTGTGCTAGATCTCTAGTGCGAAGGATGGCATCATGTAGTGTGTGAGGTCTATAGGTCGTCACCCATCCTCTCAAGGGTTTTGTGAGACCCTCTATGAAAAGCATGATCAATCTAGGCTCTGAAATGTCTATCATTGTCACAACTATTCTCTGAAACTCTGTGATAAATGCATCAGGTGTACCAATTTGTCTCAACTGGGCTAAGTCCCTAAAGTGGATCTATGGATCCCTCCTGTCAAACATGTTTATAAGTCTCTCTGTAAACTCCTTGTATGAGGTAACGTGATTGTGACCCAACGTCACTAGTCCATGGTGCCACCACTCGTGGGCCTCTCCCTCCAAATGCAAAGTAGCAAAACTGATGGATTCAATTGTGTCATTTGGTTGAGCTTGTAGTAAATGTCGAGTTTCTGTACCCAAGCTCTGGAAGTACATCTGGATGATCCATTAAAAGAGAGTATAGTGAGTTTCCCTACTTTCTGAATGAACTCCATGTTATGTCTCTATTGATGTTGTTGTCCTCCCCTCTGAGGATCTCTAGGATGGTTCATGAGTCTAAGTCTGCAATAATCTACTAAAATCATGTCATTATGGAACTCTGGCCCTAGGGCTGCATACTCTTTCCTGTAATCATCAATATCCTCTGCCTGTGTGGTCGGTCTTTGTGCTACTGGCTACCGTATTATTGTTGGAAGTGCCCTCTGAAAGTTAGGGAATAGTGGCCTACGAATCCTACTAGATGATGTGTAGGTGCAAGTAGGTGAATGTGGTCTACTACCTACCCTTGAGTTCCCATGTGCTGCATGGAGGACATTTTTTCCTAGAATGTTCCATGTAGCCAATCTATCTGTCATCTATGCCAAAGACTGAGTCATGGCCTACTGCCTAATCACCAAATTGTTAAGAACCTGCATGAAGGTTGCTTCTAGGTCCATGGGTGCTTTGCCACTACCTTTTGGTCTTTCATATATGTCTCTCATCATCCTCTTTGCCTCACGCTCTGCCCTTCTTTCTACTTCCCATTGTGCCTCTTCCTCTGCCTCTGAACAATGAGGAAAGGGGGGATAATTTGATCTTGGTCCTCTCCTATCTTTGTGCCTACTGTAAGTGACAAATTTGTCACCTATATATGCTCAAGGCCCCTTGGGTTCTCTGCTGAACTCATGGAAACTTTAGTCACATGCTGGAAGGACTAAAGTTTTGATACTATTTGTAATATCCCAAATCCGCAGATATGGATATTAACTCTCCACTGACCCTGTCTGTCGCAGATTTGATACTTTTTGGGTGGTTGAATGGATTATTTAGGTTTCTGACTGCGTTTGATAACTTGAATTTAACATGCATGGTGACTTTGCATGTGGTTTCTGGTGGAACAACTTGTTTAAGATATATTGAATAGTCAAGCGATTATAATAATGACATGCATGTACAAAACTTCACACACAGACTGCATGCATGTAAAAATTACCAAGCCAATCTTCAGTTAGACCTTCAAATGATTAGATCTATACTGGAATATTAGTAAAATCTTGGAACAATACCTAGAATTAACATGCGTTGATAGATCATTGGCATGCAAGCCCGATCTGTGACATGTGTGGGTTTACTGTTACATGCAGTGTTGGATCTGTTGCCGAAAGATGAATCAGATGCATGCATGAGCAAGACTCTTTCGAATCTGATGAGATCTGTCCCAATGAAGTCGCCTTCTTCCCTAGAAGACTTGCCCTGGATGGATCTGTTGCTGCTAGGCTCCTAGATCTCTCTGTGTCACTGTCGAAAGTAATCTATCCAACTACTGAACGGATTAAAATTAAGAAAATAGTGTTTCAATTGTATGCATTTAACCTTGAGAGCAATGCTATTACCCTAATCACATCGTAGCTTGGAATCTCTGAAAGGGACGTCACATTCTTCAAAGGATGTCCATATGTTCTCATCATGTGGCTTTCGTTGAGACAAAATTATAAGTTAAGGGGTCAAAATGTTAGACTCAAGAGTATTTATTAATAAAAAATACATATATATATTATGTTTTTGGTTTTTAATCATTAAAATTAAGTCATACTTTTATTAAAAATCAATTTTAAATTATTGAAATATAATTTTTGTTATTTGGAAGAGTCATTATACTCTTACATTCATTATTTTGAAGATCATTCCTCGCGTTTTCCACGAGCTGTTCCAATAATCTGCCCCACTTACACACGCTACTTAAATGTGTTTATATTCTCACCTTCTCTTTGGGACACGTAGACTTGCATTTGATTAAGTTATTAGTGAACATTAGTTGGACATCAAGAATCTTGCGACTTTTCATAATCTCACAAAAAAGAATCCACAATTTGAGAAAAAAGTGTATACACATAAAGCAGCTTACGTGGCACACCTCCTACTTATTAATATATCACAATAATTGAATAAAAGTAATATACCGTGAATCTTAAGTTGGAATGTGAGAATTAAGGGTGTCATTCTTATCAATCCGTCCTACTCAGCCGTGTAGGACAAAGTGAAAGTTTAGCTTATATAATTAACGATTATATTATTATACTTGTAGACATGAAGGTGGCAAGTCATTCAAATGTAAGCTCAGAGGTAAATGGTGTAAAGTCATCATTAATTCTAGTAACATAGAAAAAAAATAGGCGTTGGTTAGGTGTTCTATGTAATAATTTTTTTTTTTTCTCTGATTTTAGGATATAAATTTACATGAATCATTATTTTTTTGTTGTTCAAAATCCATTTTTGAATGCAAAAAGGGATTCAACATGCTGAAAAATTCATGGGGCACTCGGATTATACAGAAATAATCACTTAAATCTATGAACCCAATAATTTCTCATCGGATTTTCAGGCAAATGTCCCCGGAAAAAAAATGTCATTTCGTAGAACGTTTAGCCTACAACAAAAAAATTTGGTCCTAGTTGAGATGGTAGGGAAATTAAACTTAGCGAAATAGAAACATCTACAACAATATAGTTTTTTTGGTTTCAACATGGATATGAAGTGATGGTGACTAGCTAGTGCGAGATATAATGGAGAATATAAGGCTGAAATTTTATGAATGTTATATCCATGATGCTTGGTTTTTTGTTGTTGGAAAGAAAATTGTCATATGATAGATGCATAATCATACATGATAGGGAAGAAAACACCTATACCATTACCAAGGCATTACCAAGGATGGACGAATATTCAAGTTATTGCTTATGAAAAATGAGGAACCTAAAGAGGTGATATCTTTATCAACAAAGAAATTATTAAACCCAATCAAGAAGTATGAAAGGGTTGTGCCAACGAAAATGATTAAGCACAATAACATATAAACGTATTTAGCATATAAGAAAAAGATCCATGCATAAGTGAACATGCATAAGTGAACGAATTATGAGAGGAGTATAATGGCATATTATGAAACAATTTTCCAAATATTTAACATATGAGAAGAAGATCCATGCATAAGTGAACAAATTATGAGAGGAGTATAATGGCATATTACGAGACATTTTTCCAAATAGATTGCCACCACAAAGGAAGATTACACATGATATTGAATTGATTTAATGCATGAGATTTTCTAATCAAATAGAATATATTATGAATTTGTTGTAAAGTATGGATACAAATCAACAAATAAGTAAATTTCTATTGAAAGGATTTATCATGGAGAGTATGAGCCTATGTGCAATAACCAATTTTGATAAGGCCAAAGAAAACCAAAAAGTAGATGATGTGTATAAATTTCAAAATACTAAATAAAATCAAATTAGATATAACATACATTGCTAAAAATAAATTATATGAAGAATAGTTTAAGTGATGTTAGATAATTCACTAAGAAATAGACTTGAAGACTGGATATCACTATATATATACATTGAAGAAAGTGATGAATGAAATAATACATTTAATACCTAAGAAAATTTGTATAAATTGTTTATTATATTTTTAAATTAACAAACATGTTAAGCACTTTCATGCAATTAAATATAGAATTTTACAACCATAAAATGGTAAGTTTGTAATAATTTACTCAAATAACATTCTGATCTATAACCAGAGTAAAGATGAACATATGCATCATTTAAATTGGTGTTCAAATCACTAAGAAAGGATCATATACACATTAACTTGAATAAGTGTAAATTTGTGAAGGAGGAATTAGTTACCTTGGGTTCATGGTGTTGAAGGATGAATTCCACATGGATTCAAAGAAATGAAAGACAACTTTGGAATGGCATACACCTCGCTATGTCATAAAGGTCAACTATGTCATAAAGGTCAAGAATTTTCATGGGATACCAATTGTTTCCAAAAAGTATAAACCATGTTCCAATAAAATATGTACACCGATGATAGAATATATAAAGGTGTGTGGGTTCCAATTGAATGCACAAGTGCAAAAGGGTTTTGAGATGTTGAAGAAGGAAACTACAAAGGAATATGTTATGGTACTACCTAATTTCGATAAAGTGTTTCAAGTTGATTATTGTGAATAAAGTGTTTGCTGATTATTGTGAAAATATAGTAGCTATTGACACTGATGTTGAGTTAAGAAGGGTAATTGATAGCATTCTCTAATGAGAACTGGAATATAGTGTAATACACATACTTTACTTATGATCTTGAGTTTTATGTTTTTTTAGAAATGATGAAGAAGTATAAAAGACAATATTTGTTGTTATAGGAGTTCTTACTATAAATAAATCAGTAGGTACTTAAGGTTATTAATAATCAATAAATTTGAACCAAAAAACATGTGAAATAGTTGAGTTCATGTAAAAATACACTTGTTTTTTTTATAAATGATGAAGTATAAGAGACAATATTTGTTGTCATAAGAGTTCATACTATACATAATAGTTGAGTTCATGTGAAAATACACTTGTTTTTTAACAAATGAAATAGTTGAGTTAAATGATGAAGTATAAGAGACAATATTTGTTGTCATAAGAGTTCATACTATACATAATAGTTGAGTTCATGTGAAAATACACTTGTTTTTTAACAAATGAAATAGTTGAGTTTATGTGAAAATACACTTGTTTTTTTGACAAATGATGAAGTATAAGAGACAATATTTGTTGTCATAGGAGTTCATATTATACATAAATTAATAGGCACTTAAAGTTATCAATAACAACAAATAAAGTTGAATAAAAAACATGTGAAATAATTGAGTTCATGTAGAAATACACTTTTATATTGAAGCACAAGTCTAGGAAGGAGAACAAGGTCATAGACACATTAATCATAAGAGCACTAATGTTGAAAACAATGAAGAAGGAGATAGTTGTTTTTGAGTATATCAAGGACTTATATTTCATCCAAGATGGATATTTAATAGGGGGATTATGCATACCAAACATTTCAATGTAGGGCAAGAATATGATAAGAGAATTATACATCGATGGATTAGAAGGATATTTTGGGCACAATAAGACTTTGTTGGAGGAAAGATATTTCTATTCAATCATGAATGAGGAACTCAACATTACATTTATGGTATAATGAAGAATATGTAAAGTGGATAGGACAAAATTTATTTTGCGGATGATAGAATAACAAAAGGGACATAAATGTGTGGATTCCATTAACTATTGATGTGAAGGTCAGTGGATCAAATGACAAGGTAATTGATGACGACACATTACATTTCTCTTGAGGGTGGATATGAGGCATTACTTTCTTTATTCTTCTAGATGCTTAATAGATTGGGGTTAATATGAATCTATGGTAGTACAATCTTTGTCAAAGGAGCTTTAATGGTTAAGTAAGAGCATATTGTTATAATTAAAAAAAAAATCTCATATTGTATTCTATATTATACATTGCAATGTTTCTAACTAGAATGTGAGAAAATACAAAAAACAACTAAGAATCACATGGGCATCCATTTCTGTACCACACTTACGCATAAATAACTATATCTATAATTACAATATTACTTTATATGATTGGATTTTGTTCTCTTAATATTTATTCTACTCACTCTCACACTTGGTCTAAAGAGATCCCATAGTCTCTTATCATCTCTCTTGACTACAAGGAGTCACATAATGTATTTTACTTCTCAGATGAGTGGATCAAGTTATTATTTATATCTCTAAACCTTATATTTATTGATGACCTTAAGAAATCCCACAAAATCTTCAGCTGAAATGGTCTCACTTTCTTATCGAGCAAAGGATCAAGAAAAGGCTTTGTGGCTTAAAATGATGGTAAAAATGGAGAGTGTAAAAAAAAAAAAATTACGCCATAGGGTGTTTCCCTTATGTAATATATGTCCTAATGTGACCTCTGAGTTGCTCCATCACCATTGATCTTGTCAGATGACCATCTAAGGTCATCCTCCATTTTCCATTCCTTGACACCAACCCTGATAGCTCAGGCATGGGATTCAACTAAGGCATGGGGTGTTCTTTGCTCTTCCATGGGGCTTTGTTAGGTCTAAGAGATCATCTTTTCATATCGAATCTAGTTCATGCATCCACCATCCATTTCTTGGCACTGGTTGTGATATCTTAGGCATGAGACTCATCTAGCATGGGATTCCCTTTATGTAATCCTCTTATAGAAGTGGATGTCCTCTGTCGCCTTTTTAGTCACATCATGTCCATCAGATCCGCTAGATTACCATTGGTGCCCTTCTGACCAGTGATGCATATATTCTTTCTTGAACATGAAAAAGGCCACCAAAAATCTATCGAAAAGGCTGCCACATTTTGTCGTTTATTTATTGCACGAAACAAAACTTTGGTGCAGTGTGGTGTGTTGCAGAGATCCAAAGTTTGAGGAGATGTGATATATCAAACAAAAAATAATTGTGCAATATATCATGAGGGAATAAAACTTCACCCTCTGTGATATGTCATGTGCAAGTGGAAATTTTTGGTCCATTAAACAAACACTTTCCTCAACCATAGAATTCCTTCAAAACCCATTGTTATTTCTTGCTTTAACCAATGTTGCAACCTTCAAAATCCAGACATGTACAAACCATTCCTCCCTTCACATTCCTATAAATCATTTCCTCCCATTGGAAGGAAACTCGCTTTCTAGCCTCCAAGAATACCTTAAGCATATCCGATACATTCTCATTGACGAAATGAGCTTCATAGGGTCAACACTTTTCAACCACATCGACAAGCATCTTCGAGAAGCATTCCCTCTACATAAAAACACCCCTTTTGGAGGTTGTTCTATTATTCTCATCGGAGACCTTGACCAATTGCCACTTGTCAAGGACATTCCACTATATGCAGGTGTATCCCATGGATCTACACTCTAGCATAGCTTTAACATAGTGATCACTCTAAAAACTATATTTCTTCAACACGGGGACAACCCATCATATCTCACCTTTAGGGACATCCTTCACAACATCATAATTGTAGAACTTTCTCTAGAGGATTGGAACCTTCTCACGTCAAGGACAAACTCCTTCCTTTCACACCAGATCTTTTTTTAAGTGTGATACACAAGGCTTCTCAACTTTAGTGACATGTCGCACCAAATCTTTTTTTAAGTGCAATACACAAGGTTTCCCAACTTTAGCGACATGATGAATGAAATCTTTTTTTAAGTGCAATACATAGTGTGTTGCACTCAAAGTTACTTTGGTCGCTACACAACGTATTGCACTCAAAGTTACTTTGGTCACAACACAATGTATTGCACTCAAAATTACTCTGGTCACTACATATAGCATTGCATCTAAGTTTATATCCGTGTGACACATCACACTTTCTCAAACTTTCCTTCATCACGACAAAGGAAAAATTTCTACTTTCCTTCAAATCCTTCAAATCTTACCTTATGAGATATCACATGAACCAAAGTTTTTTCCCTTATGATATATCACACAAAGTTTTCCTTCAACGACATATTACATCTCCTCAAGGTTTCTACCTTTGTGACAATGTTCTCCATATTGCACCATGCCAAAGTTTATTTTTATGCAATAGATTACACTTCCTCGAATTTTCCACCATCTTCATTCATACAATCACACTATTCTTAATTTATTTGACCAATTTTTTTAAACATTTAGATGTTTTCACGTTATAACAACATACATTTTCCACCAATCACAATATTCTTAATTTGCTCGACCAAATTCTTTAAACATTTGGATGGTTTCACCTTATAACAACATACTTTTTCCACCAAATAGCAATTACTAATTATGTTAATAGGAAAACATGTCTATCAATTGCGCTATAAAGAGGAGTTGCCTTCTTCAAACATTATAGAATCCGATTTTCAATAATATTTTTATAATAGAATCCCTTTTTCGAAAAGCAATTTTAAAACAAGGCTACTAGGTAGCATATATTTGCCGAATATAATAATGAAAGTATTGTTTAAGGAGATAGGGAGAGAAGGAGTAGACATGAAATGACTAGATGGCAGAAATATTTATTACAATAACATTGGGGGAAGTGAAGGCAGCAATAAGACTTCAAAGTTTTTGGCCAATAAAATATCAAATAAATGAGATTTAAAATTTAAAATTAATCATTATTTTTTAAAACTTTAGATAAAGGGGTGTATATTTTATGGTCAACCATGAACTAATAAAAAATCAAACCTAACTCAACACTATATACTATGCCTATCGACATATTTAATAAGATATTAAGAGAAGTTGCTCTCTTCAAACATTATAAAATCCAATTTTCAATAATATTTTTATAATAGAATCCTTTTTCCAAAAGCAATTTTAAAATAAGATATTAAGAATCCGATTTTCAATAATATTTTTATAATAAAATCCTTTTTCCAAAAGCAATTTTAAAATAAGATATTAAGAATCCCATTTTCAATAATATTTTTATAATAAAATCCTTTTTCCAAAAGCAATTTTAAAATAAGATATTATGGATGAAATAAATAAATTTTCAATGCCAATTGACATGGTGAAGATAGGGTGGGCATTGAGGAGTTCATTAAAGATGACGAGGACGTGGAATGGTATCGGAGGTGGGCATTGAGGTGTTCAATAAAGATGACGTGGACCTAGATTGGTATCGGGGTGGTTCGCTGAGATGGTGGGGGAAGGTAACACTTCATCGTGTAAATGAGTAGATATGTAATTATGGAGATTGAGTTCGACACCTAATAAATCATATTATTTAATTAATATAATTTATATTAATTAAATAAATTATATTAAAAAATGTATTTTATGTTTCACTATAAGAAGGAGATGTAAGAGTTTTATGTTATGGGTAGGTGTGTTTATTTTTATTTTTATATATTAGTGTAGATTTATTTTATATTCTTATTTTTCAAATATTGAAAAGGATCCAATTTTCTAAAAAAAATTATTTTATGTTTCACTGTAAAACATGGATGTAAGAGTTTTATGATATGGGTATCTGTGTTTATTTTTTTATATATCAGTGTAGATTTATTTTATACTCTGATTTATCAAATATCTAAAAGTATCCCATTTTCTAAAGTGTAATTTTTTTTTTATAATTAAATCGATTTTATTTATTATTATTATTTTTTTATTTGAGTTAACATTATCATTATTATTAGATAATGCTAAAGCTTCATCTCATCACACTAATGCCTCAACATTATAAAACACCTCATTACTCAAACCCTTCAATCTACAATCTTCAAAATGGCTGCTTAGTTTCATAGTTAAATTTTGTTCCACGTTGACATACTTTTTTTTTTTTTTTAACTAAAACGGGTATGGATTTTTATTAATAGGGAACTACACTTGGCCGCAGCCTTACAACCTTCCGAACAAGACTTCTATCTTTTTCTATTACAAGTTGTTGTCCTTTTCACGGGATACAAATTTTTACTGGATCTCCGTCATTTCTGCTGAGGTCTCCTTGGGCCAGGAGACAGCCTTTGTTGGCAAGTTTATCTGCTTCTTTGTTTGATTCTCTAAGAATATGGTAGCATTTGAAGGAGATGAATTCTTGTAGAGTGTATCTCAGCCTTTGCAGATTCTTGTTTAGGCCCGCGTCATTGAACTGACTTTTCGAATGTATCATTTTGATCAGGATTTCAGAATCGCCAAATGCTTGCAGCTCCCGATGCCCTCTTTCTTTGGCTATTTGGCAAACTTTTGTCAAACTCAAGATTTCTGCTTGATTGTTGGTTCGTTGTCCTAGCCCTCAGCTAAAAGTTTCTTGTATTCTTCCGTCAGTGGAGTATATAAGCCCTCCATCTCTCGCTATCCCAGGGTTTCCTTTGGAGGCACCATCAAAGAAAGTTGTAGTTATTCCTTGCTTCCTCCACCAACTCTGGAATATTTCATCCTTGTCTCCTAGCCTCCACTCAGGATTGAGATGAGGGTTTTCAATGTTGTGGATCCGTTGGGTAAACACAAAGGTACCGAGCCAATTCTTTTCCTCCTGCTGCAACGAAGAATCAACTTTGAGGTTTTTTGAATTCAAAGTTTCTAGGAGAAGGCCTTTTTCTTTTGTTGCTACCATGTTTGGGGTCCAGGGTGTATTGTTGAATGTTTGCTCGTTTCTGGCAAGCCAAAGCTTCCAGCACACAAATTTGGGGATGGTGATCCAGACTTTGGCCCATAAGGAGTTCCGTGAGAGTGATGGGTAACGATCCTTCCATGTAGTGAATAGTTCTACTACTGAAGTTTTAGAGGGGGCAGCAACCTTGAGACCATGGAGTATGAGATTCCAGACTTTGTTTGCAAATAGATAGTCTACAAACAGGTGATCCATGGTTTCCATGGCTTCTTTACATAATGAGCATCTGTGCGGACCAACGATATTCCTTTTCATTTAGTTTTCGCTAGTCAGGATCTTTTTATGCATTAATGTCCAGAAGAAGAAGTTTACTTTGGGTAGCACCATTGTATCCCATACCTCCATCCAAAATCTTGCAGGGAGGGTTCTGTCTCTCTGTGGTTGTAGTAGTTTGTAGCCTTTGGCTGAGTAGTACGATCCTGAAGGTCCCCAACACCATTTATTGACTTATGTCTTGTGCATCGGGGCTGCATCGCGTAGCTCTTCTATAAGCATTGCAGTTTGCTGGAGAAGGTGATCTGGGACATTGCCAAAATTCCACTCTGTCCAAAATCCATTATCATCCCATTTCGATATATCGTAAATGCTCTTTTGTCCATTGTATTCTAGAAATTCGCAGATTTCGGCCAAGCTGGTGTTTGAAGCTAAGGGCAGATGCCCCATTATGTGGTCTGCCCACAGATTTACTCGCTTGCCATTTCCTGGGATGCGGTATAGATTTAGCATGAAGAATCGAGTTCCTTTGAGATAGAGTTGCCATAGCAACGTGCTCTTCCTGCTGTTGGCGTTCTGCAAGTTTCTGATGTTTACATTCAGAATATATTTGTGCTTCAACATTTTGTTGACGGGGTGATGGGGGTCGCTATAAAGCTTCCACAATATTTTACAGTCCAATGTTGTGTTGACGAGATCAGGATCCCGTATTTGAAGGCCGCCTTCTCTCAAGGTCCGCTTTGCTGTCTCCCATTTGATCAGATGAAATTTGTGTTGATTCCCTTTCCCACCATGCCACAAAAAGTCCCTCATAATTTTGTTGATTTGCCCTGAAATCGACTTTGGTGCCATGAGGTAGGACGCTTGGTAGATCGGCAATGAAGAAAGAACAGTTTTTATCAGGATTAATTTGCCTCCGTGAGTTAGCCATTGACCTCCCCATGCTGCGATTTTGCCTTTGATTTTTGTTATCACTCCTTCCCACAGTTTGACTTTGTTTGTGCCCAGTGTTAATGGCAGTTCGAGGTAATTAATCTTATCCCATTTTGAATGTCCAATGAACCCCAGACTGCGTGCTATTTTTTGTGTTTCATCCTCTTTTGCATTCCAACTGTATACTGTGCTTTTCCTTTCGCTGATCAGAGCTCCAGAAGCTTTGCAATATGCTTGAAGAGTGTCCTTAAATGCAGAGGCTACTCTGTTCGAAGCTCCTCCCAGCATAAGAGAATCATCCGCGAACAGGGCATGATTCAATGGTTTTAGTTCCCTCGTTATTCTCAATCCTGGGGCAACTCCTGCTATCCTGTCCTGCTCCAGCTTTCTGCTGAGCGTATCTTCCATTAGAATGTATAGAAAAGGAGAGAGGGGGCATCCTTGCCTCAGCCCCCTCGAGGTTTTGAAAAAGTCAGTTGGCCTCTCATTTACCAAAGGGGCAATCCAAGGGCTGTTGGTGCAGGATTTAATCAAATTTACAAACTCTTGCTCAAATCCGAAGGAGAGGAGAACTTGATATAGGAAGGACAACTTTACTCTGTCGAAGGCGTTGGCCATGTCCAGCTTGATCAGCATGCCTTTCTCTTTTCGGAGGTTACTGGAATGCATGGCTTCCTGAACTTGAATTACATTGTCTAGGATGTGTCTCCCTTTGACGAAGCCTCCTTGCGAGTTTGAGATGAGTTTGCCCAACAAAGGATTAATTCTATTTGCCAGGAGTTTTGCAATTATCTTGTAAGAGGCGCTGCATAAAGAGATTGACCTGAACCTATCAAAGGAGATGAGATTTGTTTCTTTTGGGATTAATGCAAGGAAAGTTGAGTTGGTGCTGCCACCCAATTTTGCTTTTTGTAGGAATCCTTTTATCATTCTGATAAGATCTAGTTTAATTATATTCCAGCATGTCCTGTAAAAATGAATGGTAAACCCATCTGGTTCTGGGGCTTTGTCAGGGTCCATGGACCAGATGATTTGGCTGATTTCTTCTTCATTGGTTGGCTTCAATAATTCTTTGTTGTCTTCTTTAGTGACTAGAGCCGGAATGTTCTTGAGGAGTTCTTTGTTGCCTTCTTCACTGTCATCGTTCTCTTTGTTGTAAAGTTGGTGGAAATGTGAAATAGCAACAACTTTTATTTGATCAATTCTTGTGCAGAGCCTCCCATAGTTGGTTGTGATCTCTGTGATATGGTTCTTGGAGAGACGATCTCTACATTGTCGATGAAAGTATTTTGTATTTCTATCTCCAGCTTCTAGCCAAAGACTACGGGACTTTAATCTCCAATATTCTTCTTCGTTTCTGAAGGAGCGGTAAGTTTTACATTGGGCTGCTTGCTCCTTTTCCAATTCTGTTTTAGTAACATCTATTATTTCCATTTCACTCTGTAGCTTTTCCAGTTGCTGCACTGACTCCTTTCTTTGGTTGTTGGGAGTGCTTGCTGGGAGTTTGCTCCATTCCTTGAGGGCATTTTTTGTTATTTTTAGTTTTTGTTCCCATACATAATTGGGAGAGCCAGTGACTGAGGTGGACCATGCCAGTCGGACCGTCTCTGCAAAACCACTCTTTCCTTTCCACAGTGGACTGAATCTAAATGGGATTGGCCCCAATTTCTCTTCCTCCTCTAGCAATAGCAGGATGGGTTTGTAATCCGAGGTAAGCTTTGGAAGTATGGTTGAGGAGATAATCTTCCTTTCCAACAACATAGTGCTTTGGACCAAGAATCTGTCCAATCTTGTGGATATGTGGTCATCCCTGTCCTATTATTGGTCCAGGTGTAAAGCCCTTTTCTTGGTTTAAAGTCCAATAGGTCCCATTGTTGTATCATGTCTTCTACTACACGGATCATTTGATCCTTGCTATTCCTGCCTCCCCTCTTTTCTTTTTCATTCATCACTAGGTTAAGATCTCCAGCAATGATTATATTGTTTGGGGAGTTTAGTTCTAGAAACTCAATTAAAAATTTCCAACAGTCTTTCTTTTCAAAATACAATATCAGTACATATAAGTCGAATAATGCGATGGTTAACTTGCTTGCTATGTGCTTCAACTCTGTGAAGATCCAGTGTTGAGTGTTGTAGGAGTTGACGAGCCTGAACTGATCTTCCTTCCACAAGGTTGCTATT
>JASDQU010221929.1:0-12096 GCA_032191745.1 Picea mariana
GGACAACTGTTCAATTAAAAGGATGGCGAGCTAGAAATCGGAGACCAACTAAGATTCACGCCGCTAAATATTAAATGGGTGCTGATTCGTTTCATGCCAATGATGCCATATTAAATAGACATATTATGTATTTAACGCGGCAGATTATCATATATTAGATTCTTTATGTAATAGCTGGAAGTCAACGTAATGAAGCAGACATCGTGCAAGGAAGACCAACTCCTGATATTAATGTTTATGGCTCATATTATGCGTGCCACATATAGATAGCGCATGTCCCATCAATAAAGTTTTATAAATTTTGTAATTTGGATTTAAATATGAAATAATAGTTACAAGATGGTATGATTAAAGTTTAAAATTTTGAAATAAGTATACTAGAATGGATTTGGGTGAGGAGACATTATTATTGAATTGATAGGAGATAAAAATATATATATAATAATGTTTTTTTATTAAGTTTTAATTTCATCATTCTATAAGTTGTATTTTTTTAATATAAAAAGGAAATTTACAGATACAAATAAAATATAATAATATAATATAGGTATATATCATTTTTTTAAAAGATAATCTTATGAAAAAAATTGAGTTTGTTTCAACTGTATTAAATTTTCATTCTACTTTATGAAACATAGTAATTTATGAACATATACACATGATTGTTTTAATTATTTGTTAATATAAAATTAAAATTTAACATAGTAATTTATGAATATATATAATTGTTTTAATTATTTGTTAATATAAAATTAAAATTTATATTTAATATTAATAAAAATTGAGTGATAATTCTAAGGATACAATTGTTTATTTTGGTTGAGAATTGGCCTTCTAGAGCCATCCATTCATAGAATTAATTTCTTTTGTTACTTAAGAATGTTTAGAGTGTTGAATTCATTAAAAAAGACATGCTCCCTCATTCATGATATTATGAATATTTCTATTAGAGCATACACTTTAATATGATTACAATGTTGACTTCATTAAAATAGTTAAAATAGAGATACCTTTTTATATATTTATTTTTATATATATATATATATATATATATAAGAATGTTGAATTCATTAAAAGAGGCAAGCTCTCTCATACATTATAATATAATTCATTAAAAGAGGCATGCTCCCTCATACATTATAATATTTTTATTAGAGCATAGAGTTTAACAACATTACAATGTTGACTTTAATAAAATAGAGATGCCTTTTTTTTATATAATTTTTTATATGATATAATAAATATAGATGCCTCCTAATTAATGGTGTAAAGAATATTCTTCCTAAGAAATACATTAGAGTGTTCATTTCATTTAAATAGAGAATCCACTTATTTTTATACCTATAGGTTTACTATATAATAGAATAAGCATCATTTTAATAAAAGTAAGTGTTATACACATTGGAGAGAAAAATGAGTTGAATAAAAAATATTTTTTAATGTAAAAAAACTAAAAAAATATGTTCTATTGCGGTGTTCCTTAACCCTTGAACAAATAAAATGTAACCACTTATATAGATAATATAATTACAAATTAATTAAGAACAAGAGATAGTAAGATAACAATTACAAAGAGACCCTTGAATAATAATGATGTGAATAAGAATGCAGTGTTCATTTTCCTCTTAAAGTGGGGCGACCTTCCACTGAGCAGAGCTCCAAATACACAACAAAACACAAGACATTCTATTCTAGAAAAAAACCTAACTAATTGTGGTCCCTTCATAAATGAGTACCGACTACCTAGTGGGCCTTATAAAGTGGACCCTCTTAACATTGATTAACTAAGTATTTCTATCTATTGGACTTATTCAAGGAGTATGGCCACATACAATAAACAACTAACTACTATGTCGTCCAAAGTAGGGAGATTAGGGTAGGATCCTAACATGTGTTTCCCCTTCAAAAACAACATTTTCCTCAAGGATAAAGATCAGGAAATTGTTGCAAAATTGAGGTTGGTTCCCATGTTCCATCTTTAGGTGGCATGTCTTTCCACTAGATCAATACTTCATAGATTGTGCACTAACGTAGTTTACTCTCTCTGGTATCTAAAATTGTTACCAGTTGCATCCAGATGGAGCCTTCTTCATCAAGTTATGGTATGCTTGTTTTCACCTTATAGTTCAATCTTGCCAGCTTTTTTAAATAGGTCACATGGAAGACTAGATGCATCTTAGAGTGCGATAGAAGAGAAAGTTTATAAGTGATTTTTCTAATTGCTGAAAGATTTTATATGGTCCATAGAACCTGGGAGACAATTTTTAAATTTTTTTGTCTTTCAATGATGTTTGTTTGTATGGTTTAAGTCTGAGAAGCAATGTATCACTTGGTGAAAAATACCTTTCTGAGCAATGCCATTTTTCTTGTTACTTCATTTATTTGTCGGTCATTACTTGTTTTTCCTTTAGTATGTCGAGAATGGCTTCCCTAGTATGGAGTCTATGATCCACCATTTGAACCTTTGCAGTTCCTTGTAAGTATGAAGTGACTTACAAGGTTTTTTTTCCATAAATTGCTTCAAATATGGTCATTCTCACTAGTTCAGTTTGACCATTTGTTTGGGGGTGATATATTGTGGTAATATTTAGACGAACACCATATAGTTTATATAGTTCGTACCAAAATTCGCTAGTAAAAGTAGGGTCTCGATATGATACAATGAAAGTGGGCATGCCATGTAGCTTAAAAAATTGATCAAGAAAGACTTGGGAAACTAAGGAGGGGCTTAATGTATGGGTTAGGACACAAAAATGAGAATAACTGAATAAAAAATAAACTATCACCATGATCACATACTTTATTCCTACCCATGGAAATCCCACAATGAGAATACTAATGTCTACCCAAATGCATGTAGAGAATGGAAGCAATTGCAGCACCTCTGGTGTATTTACTCTCTACCCTTTTCTTCTTTGTCACGTGTCACATGCGGCCATAAAATATTGAATTTCAATTTTCATCCCCTCCCAAAAGAATGATCACATAATTCACTCATAGGTTTTATAAAATCCAGACTGACTAGTTGTAGTTGATGAATGAAATTCCTTTAATATTCTTTGTCTCGAAGATGATTTATTTACTAGAACAATGCATCCTTTATATCACAATATATCAAGATTCCATGTATACCCCTTAGGAAGGTTGGGTTCATCCTTAAGTCCTTCGATGGGTTGAATGGTAGTCTCATTTCTGACCCATTCAGCGTGGACATTCTCGAACCATCCTGGAAATAGAAAAGATAAAGTGAACATGTATCCATCATCCTCAAATTGTTAGGATAAGACATCAACAACCATGTTTTATTTACATTTATCATATATAATATCATAGGAATATCATAGTAGCTTTGCGGCCCACTTCATTTTCTTTGGTGAGGATATCCACTGTTCAAGAAATTACTTTAGACTGTGATGAACAATATTGATCTAGAAACGTCACCCAAGGAAGTATGAGCTTCAGGTCTCTATATCATGTAGGATAGCCATCGTTTCTTTCCCATATGTATATTTACTCAAGTTGTGGTCAAATAACTATTTATTGGTGAATGCTAAGGGGTGCCCTTCTTGCATCAGTATGAAACAGAGACCTCTGCTAGAGTCATCACATTTCAAGAAAATGTCTTAGTAAAATATGGAATTGTGAATACTGTAGTTATGCACATGGAATCTTTAAAAGTTTATAAAGAATATTCTACGAGCTCATTCCAAAAAAATGCATTCTTATTGAGTAGCGAGGTTAAGGGAGATGCAATTTTTCCATAATTTTTCACAAACTTCTTGTAGTAACCCGTAAGGCCTAAGAACCTTCTTAAACTCTTCAAGGTTTTGGGATGTGGGCAATATTTCATAGCTACAATTTTCTTTTTATAAACTGGTAATCCCTTATGGCTAACAATATGCCCAAAATATTCAACATGTTAAACCCCAAAATAATGATTGGAGAATTTTACAAATAGTTGGTGGTCCTGTAGGAGTTGTAAGGCTCTATAAATGTGCTTGTTGTGGGATTCCAATCTGTTTTTGTAGATCAAAATATCATCAAATAATTCTACCAAAACATTGTGAAGGAAGGGCCTAAATATCTTTTTCATGAGGTTCTTGAATGTTGAGGGAGCATTGAAAATGACACAAGGGATCACTAAAAACCCATAACAACCTTCATGTGTATGAAAAGTTTTATTATGATTTCTTTCCTCTTTCATCCTAATATGGTGGTAGCCTCAATAGAGGTCTAATTTTGTGAAAAACTGGTCTCCATGGAGTTCATTCAAGAGGTCATCAGTAACTGGAATAGGAAAATTTTCCTTGATTGTCAGCTTATTGAGAGATTGGAAATCAGGACACATGTGCCAAGTACCTTCACTCTTTAATATCATAACCACCGATTATTGTAAATGTGTTGAAAGTGCACATAATAGATCTAGATGGGAATTGACATACATAGTTGCAGAGAAAATAGAAGAAAAGAGAAGCATGAGAGAAAGAATGGAAGAATTCTCATTAACCAAATGAATGAATGATATACTTTGTATAACTCAACCAATGTGCCCTGGAAGAGAAGCCAATGCACCATAGTGGTGGTATAGAGTGATTTGGACACACAACAATAGTTATGAGAGTAAACTACCACCTAGTCTAGTCTCTCAAGCAGATCTGAGAGTGAACTGCCACCTAGCTAAGTTAACTAGTCTATCAATATTCCATACCTTGCGCACCGAGCTGGGTATCAAAGATTGTGAATGACATCTGGTGCTCAAGTATCGCGATAGTCTCATCCATACATCTAGATTGAAATGGAGTTTCTAGACATCTCATCATTGGAGTGACATATTGATATTATGTCAAAATTAAGAAGAAATTTAAATAGAAGAAGCGAGAGTTTGGATTTGAGAACTCCTCACAGCAGAAGCGGGGAAAAGGAAATCCAAACCTTCTTAACAAAGGATAGAGCAAGGATGGAACACCGTAGGAAAACCAATCTAAGCCATAAACAAAGAAGGGTAATGGAAAGATGAAGAAAGACATTGGAAAGTGGTGCAAATTCCATAAAATCCTCTGGCATAACACAGATGAATGTCACTCAAAGATTTTTCTGGTGATCGAGATGAAAGCCTCTGAATCAGGTGAAGGTTTTGACTCATAATTAGAACTAAACAAGAGGAAACAAATCATTTTGTGAAGTTATTTTAGGATAACCTTACTTGTGGAAATGTCATGTTGTATATGATTCTAGACCTTGTAGTGTTATTATTACTTTGGGAAAAAATTTGTACAACATACCAGAGGTAGATCTGCCTACCACCATTTATTTGATATTTTTTAATCAATGTAGGAAGGTCATCTCCGAGAGCAGGAAATTTTCCTTCATTATGATTCACTCTCAAAGTGAACATAAGGTAGTGGCCATGTACATGGAATCCACACAGAGCCTCTCCATGCAAAAGAAGTAGGTGGATAAAGTCATGGAGGAATACAATGACATATTCCCCTAACCCACTAGGGCACCTTTACACTGTCAGGTCAAGCATTCAATCTATTTGATCCTTAACACAACTATACCCAATGGGATAGTCTATCATTTCTCTTTTATGGAGAATAAGGAAATCAAGTGCTAGATCCAAGATATGCTAAAAAATGGGTACATATGACTAACCTCCTCACCCTGCAAAATCCCAATTGTACTCGCATAGAAGAAATACAAGACATGGTTACTCTACATTGATTACAAGGCCCTAAAAAAACCATACTCAGGAACTAGTACCCAATTCCTAGAATTGGCGACCTTCTTGACCATCTCAAGGGAACTAAGTACTTTAGTAATATTGGCCTGAAGTCTCGATACCACCAATTCCCAATAGAATAGAATGATGTATAGAAGACTTCTTTCAAGTCCAAAGAAGGTCTTTTTGAATGGTTTTCCATGCCCTTTGGTTTGGAAAATTCCCCAACCACTTTCATGAGGTTGATGGATCATATCTTGTGTCCTTTCACCAATTAAAATTAAAAGATATCACACACAACATTTCTTAAAATTTTAAATAATATTTTCAATAAACTACAATTATGCTATTTTATATTTTAAATTTTCCTTAATATTATCATATTGTGTTATATTATATAACACACAGTGTGTGTTATATAATATAACACACAGTGTGTGTTATACAATATAACACACAATATAACACACAGTGTGTGTTATATTGTGTGTTATATTATATAACACATAATTAGAGGAATTATATTATAATTCCTCTAATTATGCCCCCCTCCCTGTGTTATATAACATAACACATAATTAGAGGAATTATATTATAATTCCTCTAATTATGCCCCCCTCCCAATTATAATTCCTCTAATTATGCCCCCCCTCCCTGTGTTATATAATATAACACATAATTAGAGGAATTATATTATAATTCCTCTAATTATGCCCCCCCCCTCCCACCCTCTATATAGAGGGTGGGAGGGGGGCATAATTAGAGGAATTATAAAATTTTAAATAATATTTTCAATAAACTACAATTATGCTATTTTATATTTTAAATTTTCCTTAATATTATCATATACTTTAAATCAATTAAAAAAATAAAATTATTATTAAACTTACAAAATTAATTATCAAAACTTCAAATAAATTTACAGTCAACTAAATTAATAAAATATCTTCTTGTAAAACTTCCACTAAACCACAAATATTCTCAATTCTACTTAAACTCTCTCTATACTTTAAAATATCCTTTATATTCAAAATGAAACTATCACTAAACTCTAAGTAAATTAACAAAGTAATTGTCTTCCAAATTAAAAATAAAATTGTCCCCACAATTTAATTATCATTTAACTATTTCAAATCCTTAACACCACAGCCATACTAACAAATTCCTAATCTACGATCATCGCTTTCGGGGTCATCTACACGCAAGGACAAATCCACTATGCTTTACTTCAAGTTTTTCCTGAGGTTACATGAACTTCACCGACTTTGATCTCAGTTTAATCTGTGGATCTTTTACCCATTCCGACCTAAACAAAATTACAAAATTAAGTCAATTAGTTCAACTGTTTTTAACAAAGGACGAAGACCAATGAAGCATGAGACTCCATAACTTCTTGTTAAATAACATTGTCTCGAAAWATATTTAATCWTTTCAGTAAGTGTACTCCTTTTCRTTTWCTGRGTAGTTAGCACGTTTACWTTGAAATAATTTAAAACTAAACTAGTTTATTTCGTAGAATTTCAAAATAAATAATTTTAACTTACAACTTTCTGAGCATCAAAATTCCACTTATATTACAAGAAGTCTAATTGGTGGTGTGGAAGGTTCATGCTAAGTTTTTCTACAGTTTAAAATAAAATAAAAAGTTATTATATTTTAAAATTTATTTTAATTTAATAAAATTTAAACATTAGTTTTTTTAAGGTTGTATGTTCAGTTATTATATTTTATAATTTATTTTAGTTTAATCAAATTTAAACATTAGTTTTTTTAAGTTACATGTTCAAATCTAAATTTTGAAGATTACATATTCAAATCTAAAAAATAGAATAAAAGGTAGAGTATGTAAACCTAGTCAAATGACTAGTAAAGATAGCTATAACTATAAAGAGGTCCTTTGTCTATAAACAAGGAATCTGATTACAATAATTAAGTAAGTGATGTTTGGTAACTTGGAAATAGATTATAACGTTATATAAATATATGATTTGAATAATGAACCTGTATAAAAAATTAAAAACTTAATTACTAAGAAGACTATAGTAAGTATTTCATCTGATCACGATGCCGTACCTGCAATCTGGATCTGGATCTCCATGAGCAGACGAACGCAGGCATCGATGACTTGGTAACTGAGGCAAAACAGGGAGAAGATGTAAGAATAGTGATTACGATAGACAAAATGGAGAAAACAAATATGCATGCAGACCTCAAGTTTTCCATATTCGCGGATCACATCTAAACTGCTCCTCCATAACTTTATCTAAAATCCAAGGGGAGCAACGACGAGTTTTAGAATTCTAAAATATGAAAAGGAAAAAATCTAAACAACAAAATCTGTCCAATCCAATGCATAAATAATGGCTTCTGTTGCAGAAAGAATAAATGGTACCGAAATCTCCTTTTGTTTTTTCACTATTTTAGAGAATGCTGACTGCACGCTGTTTCTCTTTGGCGATTCTTTGGGACTGAAAAGTTGTTCGACAGAGCTTGGTGATGGCAAGCCAATCGAATCCCTGCGGGGCGGACTGAGATGGAGTGGATTTCTGTAAGAGGCTTGTCTGAGGCGAGGAGGAAGCGGTAACTTTGACCGTCCAAGATCAGTTTGCGGAGTCTCAATTTCCTTTGAAGCATCAGTTTTTCCCGATCCAAAAGGGGAATTCGTCTGCTCCAAGAAAAGAGAATTTCTCCGCTTATAGAAAGAGTGGTGGCCAGAATTGTTAGAGGAGATTGAGCTGTGGTGCACCTCGATTATTGTTATCTTCAACTTTAGATCCTCCTTCACACGAGGGGTTCTTTCATCTAAAACCCCAGTTTCACCATATATGGTTTCCATGACACAGCTCCTGAATTTGCTCGTCAGTTGGTCGATTTCATCTTGAGCCTTTTTATTTCGCCTACAGCTTATAATGTCATTCTCATCCAAATCTGCGGAGTAATCTTCTTCTATGACTTTCCGCAGTTTTTCATTTCTATCTTTAGCTTCAATATCTGATAATATTGGAAGAGAGTGATTTCTGCTGAATCCTTCGCTCCCCAAGGCATCCATGCATAGAACAGTATCATGAGAATCGGTTTGCCCGAGAAGATCTTGTTTTACATTTACATCGTTCACCATGAAATAAACTTCAGATTTGGGGTGTCTCGGCAACGTAGTGGCCTTTACGAGCATGTCATCCTTCGAGTCGATTGGTAATTGAAAGATTCCGGACATCATAACAGACATGATACCTAATACCTACGACTGTGYAGAATTTTGTAAACATSTATCTGAGATGAGATCTGGAACTATAACGAAAATCTGGCTAACTTTAAGGATATTCTTTTAGAGGACGTAAGACTTTATTTGTTTATTTTAAGACAACTGTTCAAATAAAAAGAGGGCGAGCTAGAAATCGGAGACCAACTAAGATTCACGCCGCTAAAATTAAATGGGTGTTGATTCGTTTCATGCCATTGATGCCATATTAAATAGAGATACTATTTATTTCACGCCGCAGATTATCATATATTAGACTCTTTATATAATAACATGAAGTCAACGTTATGAGGGAGACATCGTGCAAGGAAGATCAGCTCCTGATATTAATGTTTATTGCTTTTATTATGCGTGCCACATATAATAGTGCAGGTCCAATCGCAATAAAATAAAATTTATAATTTGGATTTAAATATGAAATATGAGGTCAGATTAAAGTTTAAAATTTTGAAATAAGTATAGTAACAATAACCATAAAATAAAATTTGTAATTTGGATTTAAATATGAAATATGAGGTCAGATTAAAGTTTAAAATTTTGAAATAAGTATAGTAACAATAACCATATATATGTAAATAGTGGTTGATATAAGACATTATTTTTTTGACTTCAAACAATTTAATTTCATAATTTTAGGTCTTTGATTTCATAACCTTAGAATTTTTATTGGTTCATCTCTAAACTTTAAACTTTAATTCGCACTTTTTGCAGCTCGAAACCCTAACTGTCACCTTTTGCAGCTATGATCCACTCCGTTTCAGATTCGAACTTTGGTCTTTGAATAATACTAGATAAAATATGTGAAACAAACATTGCTCACTTTTGTATTATTTAATGAAGACGGATTACATCTTTATATAGGAAAAGACTTTACGGACTCTGTTACATGCAAAGCAAAGACAACTAGACTAACTAGATAGAGTCTAGTTATCTTTGGTTTGCATGTAACTAGACTCTTAACTAGGTAAAGTCTAGTTGTCTTTTGTTTGCATATAACCTACTCGGGAGAGTCTTTTTCTATATAAAAATGTAATCCATCTTCATTAAATAATACAAAAATGAACTTAACCTCACCGTGTGTTTGTATGGCATATTTTATATACACTCCCAGCCCTTCTCAGGGAATGGCGGAACTACACAATTTATGCATTGCTCTAGAGTGGGCGTGATTAGGTAATTGTTAGGGTTTTGTTGTTATACCCATTCGAATGTCTGAAGCTCATCTCCGGCGTATATTTTATTGTCATACGGTCCGGTTTTCAGTGAATGATTTCGTGATCTCTGCATGACCATGCTGTCTTCTCTATCCATCCCTCGAACCGGAGAGTGAGCACAAAACACTTATCTTTGGCTTCTCTTGATATTGGCTGATGCATGCAATATGGCGAGAGTGACTATTCAAACCAAATTTCAACAGGTTGATTTAGTTGCCATGTAGCGCATTTCTTTCTAGACGGAAATACTAGTGATCAGACTCACACGAGGAAGACAAAGAATCATAGCTGAAAATGGGGAACAAGTAGTGTGTTATCTTTAGATGAAAAGCGATCCTCAGGATGGCTGCTCTCAGGATGGCTGCTCTAAGAATGGATTTGGATATTTGTGTTTATGCTGGATGATTAAATTTTCCCAGATAACAAAAACACGGACGGACTGAAAGGGACAAATCTTTGATGTATGCCATGAGACCTCAGAGCACAGTATATCACTTTCAAGGTATTAATCATTAATACTCAAAACGAAAACGAAAAGAAAATTTAAAAGAGCAGAGTGGTGGGCGTCCTCTACCGCTAGAATGGTGTTGCAAAAGTTACAGTGCAGGTAGCACAGCTGCTCAGAAAAGAATCACTACAACCAGACATCGCAAGCACAAAAGACCCCGAAGAGATTATCCCAGCACAGAATCGTTCCCGAACATGCGTCTAGATTAACCACGGCTGCGTTAACTAAAAGGAAGAAATGCCAAAGTGTTGCGTCCAGCTTAATCATTCCCGAACATGCATCCACCCAAACGTGGCAACGCTTCACATCCATAAAAACATGGTGACTTGTATGCTTAGAATTAATCCCTGCTAGTTACTCAAACGTGGCAAAGGTTATCTATACATATTAATTATTAAATGGGGCATTAAATTAATTATTAAATGTGGCAATTAGTGAGTAGGGAAGATCATCTTCAGTAAATATGAAAAAGTAAATAAGGAAAGGGGGACATTTATAAATGTAAGGAGGTTAGTAATATTAAATTTTATTCATTGATTTCACTGTAAGACGAAGAATATGCTAGCATCTTCAATTGTAAACCACTAGCATAGCCACAAGTCATTCGTGGCTGGTGAATGCCCAAATAAGTAAATAATAGTTGCACTAAAAATAATGGTTGGTGAATTTGGGCTCTCTAGAAAATGAAACGTTAATCACTCACAGAGCTAGCTGCTAGCTATCATAGTAAATTTCAAATATGATTAAGTAAAAGTAAAAAAATAAACATGTAAAGAGATGTCTTTATAATAGTGAGAAAGTTAGTGGCTGAAATCACAACCATTGATTTATTGGGACAACTAAGAATATTCAAGCAATATTTAATCTTGTCCATACAAAACTGATTAAGCACTAAAAACATATTAAATGTGCACATTGTCAATAAGTGTAAGCCTTTCAACTTAACAAGATTGGAATTTGTAATTAATTATTAAATGTGGCAATCCTTGAGGAGGGAAGATCATCTTAAGTAAATATGAAAAAGTAAACAAGCAAAGGGAGACATTTATAAATGCAAGGAGGTTAGTAATATGAAATTTTATTCATTGATTTCAGTGTAAGACAAAGAGTATGCTAGCATCTTCAATTGTAAATCACAAGATTGAAATTTGTCATTAAAAGGCTCCTTAAACCATCAATTTCAATAAGCGAATGCCTATGGACATAACTAGAATGAATTTGGGTGAGTCAAGACATTATTATTTAATTGATAGGAGATAAAACAAAATTATAATAATGTTTTTTCATTAATTTTTTTTTTTCATCATATTTTTTTGAGTTGTATTTTTTAAAAGAGGAATTTACAAATACAAAGAAGATATATATATATATATATATATATATATATATATAT
>JASDQU010221931.1:0-10946 GCA_032191745.1 Picea mariana
ATTAAATTTATTATTGAAATAATTTATTTTGTATTCACTTTGAATTATAATACACTCATCACTTCACTTTATTATTTACCTTTTAAAATCTCTTAAACCACTTTGACTACTTTGACCTTTTGGGGCTTCTAGATGACATATGAGGGTCCTCCAACTTCGTAAGGACATAACTCTCAAACCCTGAGGAGTTGTGTGACATTCTACATACCACCAGAAATGGCATGACATGTAATATCCATATAGAATAGTATTATATGAAAATATATCATAACTCGTACTGTTACCCATCAAACAAACTTGGGTCCATTACCCAAACCTAGGGTCTCCAACTTCTCATGGTCATAACTCTTTAACCATGAGGAATTATGTGACGTTCCACATACCACCAAAAATGACATGACAAGCACTATCCATCTAGGATATTTTCCCTAACAATTTCACTTTCCTTCATCTCATTATTCCACAATTAAGCATGGGTTCTCTTACTCCACAAAGTGTTTTCCCGTGAGGGATTTCACCATAAGGGGACCACTTTGGAGTTCATCCATATTTACTTCTTATCAACCATGAAAAAAAAATAATGAGTCATATTTACATCAAACAATATTGGGTCCATTACCCAAACCTTTGTGCTACGGGGCTTTTTTCAAGGGTTGACATCAATGACAACCAACCTTAATCAACATTTTTTACATAAGAAAATCTACAACTTGAGGATTAAATATGGAGACTCGATGATAGAGCATTTGAATTCCTTCAATACTATGGTAAGTCAGTTATTGTTTGTTGATATTAACATTTATGATAAAGATAAGTGCATTAGTTTATTTTTCTCTTTACTAGACTCATGGGATAATCTTGTTGTAGCCATATGTAGTAATGAAACTAATTTAATTTTTGATGTTGTGGTCTCATCCTCATTGTTAGAGGAGATGAGGCATAAAAATTTGGAAATCTAGAGCATAAATTCTTTAGTTGTAGGAAGACACTCCCAGGAAATAAATAAAAATAAGTCCTCAATTGGTAGATTTAAATCTAGATGAAGATATAAATCTCCAATAAAATTTGTAAAGGTATGTTGGAGATGTGGAAAACAAGGGCACTATAAGAAACAATGTAGGTCCAAAAGTGTCGAGAGAGGGAATGGATCTATTGATGCTCCTTCTACAGAAGACAAATTTTCCACAAATGAAGAAACATATGTGTACTTGGCTTCTTCAAGTACACAAATAGATCATGAGGCATGGCTAGTTGACTCAGGTGCATCCTTTCATATGAAGTTTCTCATAGGGAGTGGTTTTCAGAGTATGAAAGGTATGATGGGAGTGATGTTTTTCCAGGGGATGACTTGACAACCAAAATCATAGAATGAGGAAAATTCAAGTTGGAGCTCATCGTTGGTAGGATTAGAAAACTCCCTAGTGTTATGCACATCCTTGGATTGGCTAGGAATCTGATTTGTAAAAGAAATATGAGTAATCTAGGTGTAAATACAATGTTTGAAAAGGAAACTTGTAGGATGCTTTGAGGAGCAATGGTATTGTTGAGGGGAATCCGTGTTGGAAATCTATATAAGTTGTTGGGAACCACTATTAGTGACAAGTGCAACTATTTGATTGTTCCTAAGATTGGAGCTAAAGAAGGAAAAAATTCTATAGTCTCTACAGAAAATACTATGATGTGGCATCAAATACTAGGGCATATCAGAGAGAAGGGCCTTTGAGTACTACACGGTAAAGGTATGGATGAAGGTATGTCCAATTTATCTCTCAATTTTGGTTTCTATGAACATTCTTATATGGAAAGTAGAATCGGGTAAGATTCTCCTATGGTGCTATGAAGGTAGGGGGAACATTACAGTTGGTGCACAATGATGTATTTGGACCCATGTCAACTCCATCACTAGGTAAATATATGAAATATGTCTCATTTATAGATGAATTCTTGAGGAATACTTGGATTTATTTCCTTGGGAAGAAAAATGAAGTCTTTGAAAAATTTAAAGAGTTTAAGGCTCTTGTGGAGAATTAGGTAGAGATGAAAATTAATACGTTCAAGATGGATAATGGTGGATAAATATGCATGAATGTATTCAAGGAATTTTGTAAAAAGTGAGGCATAGAAAGATAGAATACTAATCCATATATACCTCAATAGAATGGAGTTGCAGAAAGGATGAACATGATGGTGATGGAAAAAGAAAGGAGCATTCTCGTTGGTGTTGGGTTAGGACATGAATTCTGGGTAGAGGCAGTGGATCTTGCATGTTACTTGGTAAATCGATCACTTTCATTATCACTGTATGACATGAGTCCAAACGAGGTATGGACTATAAAGAAACCCTCTCTTACACATCTCGGGGTTTTAGTTGGGATGCTTATGTACATGTTCCAAAGGAAAATAAGAGTAAGCTAGATAAAAGGATGAAAAGTGTATCTTTATTGGCTATAAAGATAGATTGGAAGGTTATCGACTTTGGAACCTAGAAACTAAGAAGGTAGTGTATATTTTAGATGTGGGTTTCAGAGAAATCAAAGACGTTGTCAAATACGAAGTCCTACCAAAGCAGAAAGAAATAGAAAAACATAGTTTGAATTTAAGGATGATGAATAAGGATCTACAAAAGAACATGAATAATAATAAGAAGAACATCATACTCTATTATTGAGAAGATCGGTTCGAGAAAGAAGGAAATCATAAAGGTATACTCCGCCTAATTTTAAATATAATTTTTCTTTGTTTATTATTGATGATGATCCTAGGACGATTTTTTTTTAGAGGTTTTTATCAAGCGATTATTCTCGGTATGGTTTTTTCCTTTCGAAAATTGATGGAACATGATTTTGCAGCCCATGGAAATCTAACTCTAGTTAAGGAACTACAATTGAATTATAATCTAGGGTTAGTGTATTAGGTTTTGTTTTGGATTTCGTAGGATCCAAAACAATGAAGAAGATGAATATAATTAGAGGTGTGGCTCTAAAACAAGTTGCTAAATTTTTCCCAGTTGAATTTCTAGGGTAAATATCTGTGTATATGTGTGATTGCATTTGTTTTTATTTTATATATTAAGAATATGTGTGTGAATTATTTTACTTTAAAAGGTTTAAAACTTACACAGAGAACCTAGAACGAGAAGAGATATTTACCTTACATATGAGCATGCTCAAAAAGACTACATTGGCTACTGAATTTATCCCCTGAAGCCATCATTAAACCTGTCCTTTTGGAAAGTATTTTCTTGCAAATCTCTATCATATCTACAAATATGTTATTTTCTTGGTGTGCCTTTAGACTATACCATTCACCCATGATCTTTGTAGCACCATCATCTCCTAGCACTCGAACATATCATCACATAATGTTTTGGGTGAGATCATAATTTTCCTAGATGACATTACCCAACGACTCATTAAAACCTTCACTACCCCTAGTTGTATCCTTGATGGGATTTGTCATGTTACATGGGTTGTCAACTAAGTGAAATATCGTGGGTGTCATGACCCCAACCATCACCACTCCATCCTCACACTCTTCCTTCAATTTTGAAGGTGTTCTAGAGTAGGAAGCCTAGAAATTCCAAACTTTGTTGAGAATTGGATTCCTAAACAGATTTTCTCTCCATTCTTCTAAGGATAATAAGATGTCCCCTCCATTTTTGTCTGGTCATTTGAAGCATAATTCCCCTTTATCCCAAAGGGTAAATGTTTCTTTGTAGTTCTTGAATAAGTGTTTCAAGGATTTCTCTTCTATCCGACATAATAGATATATTGATGGGCCTTCATATACTTTCTTGATGATCCTATCCTAGATTAGGGTCTTTCTTTTGGCTAGAAGCCATAAGAAAGTTGAAAATTTTGGGTAGATATTTGGGTTCCATACCTCTTCCAGATCATTATATTACTCTTAGGATCCAATTTTTTCCCTAGTTGGTATTCTTTCTTTACCCTGGAATTACCTTCTCCTTCATGTTCCCATCTTAGAACATTTTTTCCTATATTGAATTTGATTTGTCTTTCCTGAAGTTGATTCTCCATTTCTTGTAATTCATTGTCCTCCCACATGATTGGATAGGAAACACATTATTTCTATACTTTGTTGGAATATAGAGAAGTGTCAAGGTTGTTTGACCAGTAATTTTGAACCTTTGTCCATTATTTTTCTATCATGGAGGCCTTAATTGGATGGAAACTATTACTCTTTTCTAGTATTGGTTCTTGCTACTAAGTGTCCTCCAAAAACAAATTTGAATCACCATTTTGGATTTCCCAAAAGTAGTGATCTTGAACCAAATTTGTGTTACTCCAAGCATTAATATAGATCATAGATCCATGGAGATCCCCCTCCATCCTAATTAGAGCCTCTGTGAAGATATTCTTAGCATACTTGACTTTCCAAATCTTGGCCCATAATTCATTTCGAATTTGATCCAAATTCACCATGACTTGGAATCTAAGGATTTTCCTATAAGTAGAGAGTATTTAATGCCTAGGCCTATTATGGTTCTAGGTTGTAGGGTATTTTTTAAGGGTTTCAATATAACACCTACGAGCAATATTATAGGTGACTATTTCATATTTAAAAAAAACATACATATAGATACGTAGGCTAATATTCAATAAAAACCATATAATATACTATTAAAACTTGTAAAGTTTGGTGAATATTATCTATTTAGTCATACTTTATGTAAAAAAAAAGATATATTTTCTCAGGAAAATGACCAATTGATAAATATTTTTTTCAACCACTGAAAAATAGCCAATTGGTGAAAATTTTCCCCTAAAAATTTCTATGATCTAGGGAAGAATACTTTTTCCCAGGCCATCAATGACCATTTTCATTCCTTCTTCTCCCCCCCCGAAAAGAAAGTCCCTTTGGATATTACATTTTAATTTGATGATTTGTCTAGGTGCAACAAGGACTGAGAAGAGGTATAGGGGTAGAGAATGTAGAACATATTTAGTTAGAAGAATCCATCATAGAACAATAAGGAATGAAAAAGGTCCAAATAGAAACTCTAGATTCCAATTTAGAATGAAATTTCTCCCAGGAAACATTTCAGAGAGTCTCACTCAGTAAAGGAGCCCCTAATAATTTTGAGGGGAGTGATCCCTTTTAATGGAAACCTAGAATTCTAGTGATATTCCATTGAATCTATAGCGAGGTATTAAATATTTTCTTTGGGTATTTAGTCTAATTGATGAGGGCCCTAGAGGATTCCATAAATATTCTAGAATTGGCTTAAAATATTTGTCTTCTCTCACCGTGAGAACTACCATGGAAGTTTATCACCCATAAATTGGAGATGGGATAGAGGATCATATTTATGGTGAACTTTTAGACCCTTGGTGCTTCCCCTTTGTAGGGGTATCTTGAGGCATGTGCCTTGAACTTCATCCAATAGGATGTAGAGGAAGGGGGATAGAGGATCCCCTTATCTAATGCACTTCGAGGGTTTAAAGTTTGGAGAAGGAGAACCATTTATTAGGATTGAGAAGAAGGAAAATATGACCAAACTCTTTGTTGCTGCGTAGTGGGAAGACCTAGGGTTCAACACGAATTCACCAAAAAAACCCTCATATACCTACCCTTTCAGCATCACTCGCAAGCATGTTAAGTCTCACCCAAGGTATCTATGAGAACTACAGGAACCAAGTTTTTGTAGTGATGAAGGGATGGGACGCAGCCCTCATAACCATTATACTTAGCATACCTTATATCATAACCTAGAACATGAAGATATATTTGAATTAGATTTCTTTAATGGTTTTTTATTGGTTTTTACGGATTCCCTAAGGGCAGAGACAAGACGTTAAGATGTGAGGGAGGAGCCCACACATCCACTTTAGTGGGGTTTCTCCAAAGTTAGGTTGTCCTCTCCCTTTCACGCAAAAGTGTTTTTATTTTAATGCAAGTGTGCTTTTGCTTCTTTTATGCAAAAGTGTGTTTTTATTTATGCAAATTTAGTTTTATTTATGATGAGCTGACTTGTGCGAACCAATAACCTGGTGATAGCAGGGTCCCAGTAATGCAAGGAGTTCAAGTTTGGTGTGTTTTATTTTTGAAAATATTTTTAATTTCTTAGTTTTAAATTCATATTTTTGATGATAAATCATTTTTTTGGGTGTTGTAAGAACCCCCGAGTACTAATTTGTGTCGCGAGACAGGGATCATCAATAAGCTAGAGTAATTCACGGATGATCAAGAGATTGAATAATGTTCCTCCAAGAAATTTCTCACATTCTAGCTACTGTTGGGATATCCACCTCTCAAGAAGAGCATATCTTGACAACAGTAAATAATTTATTTTTCTCTCCACAAGAAGATCTAGAAATCCCTTTAGATTCCTCTTGTCAATTTGCTGAGGAGATTAAAGAATCATGGATAGAATTAAATGGAGAGCAACCATTGGAACCTGAGATTGAGGAGTTATTATCATACCTCTCAGTAGATCATGTATGTACTCCAAAGAACAATCATCTTGAAGAACATAATCTGCGTAGCATGGAAAAGGAAGACATATTGTGTGACCTAAACAAAGAAGGGAAATGAGAATACCATGATCCTATTGAAATATGGTTCCAATTAGTTATCGGGTCACATTATTCTTTTACTTTTCATTATTGTTTGATCTCATCATCAAAGAAGTTGGTCCTTCATACTCTTGTATGCATTAAAATTTATCTCTTAAACCCGAGTATGAATATATTTCTAACCCTGTTACGCACATGGATTCACTATAAGTATTCCTATAATTGAATGACATTTTCTTTTGTTCAATAAGAGTAGGATAGTAAATAAATATATAAATGTTGCATATAAGTTCAATGCAACCTATCTTTCATAATTTTCATAAATGGGAATGTCAAAATTTAACAAAGAAATCAATTTGAGATCTTTTGTTCCTCTAGTAGATTTCTTTCTAAAAGTTATGATAATTTTGTTTGGAATTTTATGAGAAGGTAATCTCTTCATCATCTAAATGCACACATAATACTGGAAGGGTATTTTCAAAAGAGGAGAACCCATCATTGTCAACGAAAGAGAACACTTAAGGGAGTACTTCATGACCTATTTCCTCAAATTTATTTATTTTCCTTAAGTTGTTAAAAGAGATGCATTCATGCTTTATCATTACCTATCTATTTTAAGACCACTATTTCACAAACATGATCGATTAAGTGATCTTTTTAATAGAAAATGAAATTGAATGTTAATTTCGTACTATATATTCATAGCTAATAATTTTTGGTCAAATAAATCATGAATAATGTATGCATTGTTCAACTTTGGACATTTTCTCTGAATTTTCTATTTCTAAGCATGAATAAAAATCTAGTTTTAATTAGTTCTATTGGTATGTTTTTAGCAATTGTTTGCAACCCTCTCAACAACCCTCCTTATTTTTTTTAGTGTCTCACATTGTGTGCATGAGGGCATGCAAAACCTCAGGCATCGGGGAGTGGTTGTTGGGACCTTTAGATTCTTTTTCAACTTTTGTCAACAAGTCCAAATCAACATGTTCAGTGCTAAAATTTGATAGTCATTTCCAAAATTCCGGTACCAATACCAAATTTCTACATTAGTTACCTACATAATTCTTCCCACAATACACATAAGCGTGAAAATCAGAGTATTCTAGTCAAACTGTGAGGTCTGCAAATTATAGTTCGAAGATCATAAAGACATGTTCCAGAACTGCAGAATCTTGTTCCGGTACTGCAAAATCTTGTTTCGGTAATGTCTTGTTCCGGTACTGCAGAATCCTGTTCCGGTACTGTCCTATTTCGGTACTGCAGAATCTTATTCAGGTACTGTCATGTTCTGGTACTATCTATTCTAGTACTGCAGAAACATGTTCTGATACTAGTTACCAATCTAGTATTGATGCCAAAGTGATATGATCTTTGTGAAGTACTTAACATTGTTTTCACTTCAGGTAATTGAAGGTATGGGCTAATATTTCCATGTTCTTTCTATCAAGGATCATTTAAGTCTTGTGTTGAAATGTTCTTTACTCTCATGTACTTCTTCCTCCTACATTGTTACACTCACCCATAAATGAATCATCCTTACTATCCTTTAAAGAGACATTTTCACATTTAGCTCTATATGATAATGGGTGCACCTGTCTTATTACCTCATCATTAGGAAAAAATGATTAATAATTTACATATCCATTGAAACATGGTGACACCATTATGTCTAATACTAACCTAGTTGATTCAACAAGTTCTTATCCATGTTTATCTTTACAAGTTTATCTTGGGAGGTATTGATGAAAACCTCATGTGGTGGACCGCCCTTGCAAAACCTCAATGAACTTTCATGAGAACCCTAATAGGATTAACTAGAGGAACCTCTTAGTCTTTATCCGAGATGTTCCATTATACATTGAATAGCTGAGAATTAGGGCTAATGTGGATGATGTCACCCTTGGGATAATTGCAAGCAATTAATCATGTGCCCAATAACTCTAAAACACTCTCGTACCACCTGCCTTCCTTATACTCTAAAAGTTGTCAATGAACATTATACATCATTTTGAATCTTTTGTGTAATATAATAAAAAGGAAGTATCAGGAAGTACAAGTAAACCCGTCGAGGTACTGAACAAGACTGTTGGCAACGAGGCCATTCTTGTATGGTACTAAGGTAAACCCGTCAGGGTACTGAATAGGCATGCTGGCAGTGGGGCTATGTCGGGTAAAAGGAGTTTAAAAAACATAAATTGGCACACCTAAAATTGAAAAAAATCTCTTGGGTCTCATTCTAAAACAATCGTTATCAAATCAAGGCTTGGAGATGACCTTTAGATCTCTCGGATTATGTTCTTAAGAACCTTCAAGTATCCACTTTAGGGTTCTATATTTAAAATAAATAGGTTTGCATGAAAGTGGGACCCTCAGTATATGTAATTCACCCTACTTAAGCAAGAAGATCTTCATCTCTATAAAATTGGATAAGAGACGAGTTAATCATCTTGGGATGTATTCTTTTATGTGTTCCTCTCTTCAAATGGGATCTAAATTATGCTTATATCACTTTAATTTTAGAGGTAATCTAGCCAGAGGGCATATTAGTCAAATTCGTTATGAAAACTCTTGGCCACTATCCTATAATCATATTAGAGTCATATCCATCCCTTTCCCCTAATTATGATCCACAATATATTCGATAAGACTTAATGTCAAATCACTAATAGATCTAATCTATTACTCATGACTTCACTTTGCCATCATAACTACTTTTCCATGGGTAAGAAGTGTGAATCAGAGGCCAAGAGGTTCATATTGTATAGAAGGTTACTTAAAAGAGAACTTAAGGAGCTAAAGAAGGGTGGAACTTCAGGGAATGATTGATTGAGTGAGTAGTACCATAAATTTTGAAATTTTGAAGATCATTGTTGCATGAGGACATGCAATGGATAAGGCATGGGGGAAATGTTGAGCCTCTTTTTTGTCACCTCTAATTTCCTTATATTGTCCTATATCCTGACCAATTTTTCCTAAAACATATGCACTCTTTGCCTATTTTCCTCAAAAGACATGTCCTTTAGAAATTATTGTTTACATATGAGATAACTTATTTTTAATCATGATTTATGATGATTTATTAATGATTTGGATTGAATATCTGATGTTTAAAGCTCTCTAATTACTTTGAATGATCTAAGAAGGCCTTATGAAAACAAGCCCTATTCATCCGACACCTATTTCTTCATTCATCTAGTACTCATGTCATCTGGTACCAATGTTGTGCTCATCTGGTACCTATTTCTATGTTCGTTTGATACCATATATAGTTCAAAATTTTAAAATGATTCTAGAGGAAAATCGAGGACATGGGTTTTTTATAGAGAGACATCTACATGGGGATGCATGGGTTATAATTCACCCAACTCACACATGTGGACCTCCAACTCAAGGGGAATGATTCTGCAAAATTAGCAAAAATCTCAAACTACCAACTTGTGCCTCGATTCCGTGCAGATGGTATCAAATCTAGAACTTATACGATATGGGTTTTGTCTAGAATGTGTAAAATTGAGTAAATTGAGGGCACCTTTCCAAAATTTGAATTTTTTTAGAAGATATGGGTGGATCTCTAACTCGAATATGCCCAAATTTGTGAAAAACCCATATTTTGGGAATTTATCCTAAAATTGTAAAACTTGTTTTCTGAGTTTTTGGATTCGGTTTCATCCATTCCTCCATGGATTTTATGTATAAAGAAGACCTCATGGGTCTGAGGAAGGGAGAGGAAATTTTATGTTGTAAGATTGGTTCTTGAAGAAGGAAGAGAATTAAGCATTGTCATGTTGTAAGATTAATTTTTGAACACTATTGATTGTACTCTATTTTTTTGAAGTAATGATATAAGTTGTAATTCATTGATTTCATGTTTATATTCAAATATTATTCTCTGTAAGTATTTCTTAATATTCCTTGTTGGTATAATAGGGGCCCATTGATCCAATCAAGGTAAGCTTCATTGTATTTTATTTGTAATTATAATTATGGATTTGTGTGTGTGTGTGTGTGTGTGTGTGTGTGTGTGTGTGTGTGTGTGAACAGAGTAATTATGTACTTAATAATAGCATTTAAAATTCATTCATGTTATATCTCAGTGATACCTTTGATGACATACAATATAGATGTGTGAAAACATTTTTGTGTGTGTGTGTGTGTGTGTGTGTGTGTGTGTGTGTGTGTGAACAAAGTAATTATGTACTTAATCATAGCATTTAAAATTCATTCATGTTATATCTCAGTGATACCTTTGATGACATACAATATAGATGTGTGAAAACAGAGTGTTGGTTTTTAGATTGTTTTCTTATATAGGCTATACTCAACAGACATACTTACACCACATGTTGTCGGCACACATAGCGGAACAACTCATTCGATTATCGACCGGGATTCGTAATCGAATGAGTT
>JASDQU010221931.1:21128-33080 GCA_032191745.1 Picea mariana
TTCTAAATAATTGATTTTTTCTCTATGTGTGCAGCCATGATTAAGTTAAGACATCGTCAATTAGAAATAAAATTTGTTTTTGGTGTAGGATTTCATTAAGCTTGCAATTTACACATCTCTCTCTCTCTCTCTCTCTCTCTCTCTCTCTCACACACACACATACACACACACACACACATATCAATCCCATAGACTATGAAAAATATTTTAAACTCTAAGGATGACTCCCAAAAATAATCTATGAACTCTAGTCTTGGGATATTCCCACACAATATCCACCCCAAGATCTCATAAGAATAATTTAGTAACTTCCTGATGTCATTTCACCCCTATCTAATATATGGGTGTATTGCATGTAACCTCATCCTAGAGAGACGACTAACAACTCGCCATTTATAAATGAAGGATAGGTGATGGAATTAGTGGAAATTTTCATTTGAGTAATAACAAGTGGTCTCATTATATCATTATATCTTTGACTAGTATTATAGTCTCTTGATTGATTTTTTTGATTCCCCTTAATTAGTAATCTACCTAAATATATAAGTTATCTACATAGTAATGTTGTTATAACTAACATAATTAAACCCAATATAGATAATCATAATATTTATTAACATCTAACATATTAATAATGTTGATTTTTTTTTATAATTAATTCAAAATCATCTCACTCGTACAATAATAGTGATTGCAAGATAAAATAATAAAAATTGGATGCTTGATCTTGATGCACAAAAGGTTGGTAATGTGTTCACATAATAACTTTTCATTTATAAATAGTTGCTTCTGGAGAGATTTATTATTTCTTTTAGTTTTGAATTAACTCGAAAAATATAGAAAGTGCATCTCTCGTTGTTTACTAAACGACGATTCTCATTAATAATGGGTGTGATCCTATAATCCATTTAATGGTTTAATATGCTTAGTCGTAATGCATCAAGATTTTTATTTGACCAGTCAAATATTGTTAAATACATGGTTATTTTTGGGATTAGAATGAAGTCCCTTCATTTCCATTCGATCTATCATTCGTTAACAAAATTTTAACTAATAATTGCAAGAAATTATATATATATATATATATATAACCTACTTTGAATTTTGACTAATGCGATATAAAAGTATATTTATTCTACTTAGCTTTTTAATATATATATATAATTGCATTTTTAAAGCTTGGTTAGAATTGGTAACATGTATATACTATTATTCCATGCTCAAATTTTATCAAAATAAAATAATTTGCATTGGGTAGAATGGTTATTCTTTCTTATATATATATAATAACATCATACAAATAACATGGATTTATAGAAAGAGGTTTTTGTTTATCCAAATTATTTTGTTGACGTAGATATATAAGGTGGTAAACATTATTAATTGTTCATTGTTTTTAATGGTTTTAGGGTTTTGGTATGGTTAAGATAGGGTTGTTTTATTAGGTTTATGTCATCATGAAGAGTGAAGTTTTTTTAACTCATGGTTATGTTTTTATTTTTTTATAATTTTTTTGTATGTCATTTTTTATGGTGATTATCTACTTGGTGTAGCATAATGGATTTTTCATACTACCTCAAACACGATTCCATAGGTAAAAAACATGTCTACTTCTTGTCCTTGTCTCTCGATGCCATTTGATTTTGGGTTTTTCTCTATGTTGGGTTCAAGGTATATGGATACACACCCTTTTTTCTTTCATCTACTAGTATATTTTTCTATCCTATATATGGATTATATGATTATTGGTGGACGCAAACATGTTTTCTCAAGAGTTGAATTCTACACTCAATTCCACGACTATAAAGGGTTGATGGGTTTTCATTTTCCTAGTTACTTCTCTAATTGGAGTGGTTTGTCTCTACATTAATATTATCCTCCTCGAATTGGTTTAACAGGAATTTATCTCTACCGATTGTAAATATTATTATACGTTCCATTTTTGGCTAGTGTTTAACTTTATGCATGTTTAAATTTATGCTTTCTCTTACAGGTCACTTGAATGTAAAGGCTCAATGAACAAATGGTTTTAGGGGCATGGATTCGATTAGCTTGGTATCTTTACACACAATTCTTAGTTTTTGTAGTTGAGTCTTTATATACTCAACTTGGGTAGTTTGTTATAATAACTTAATGGTTATCTTGATAGGAGGCTTTGGTTTTTCTACTAGTGGTTCAAGGGTGCATATCTAATATCCGACATGTCCACTGTTGATATGGACTTTAAAGTTGTAAATTTTTGTTTTTAAGAAGTGTTAAACTTTATTCCGAGTTCATGCTTTGTTATGGTTATTTTGATTCCCTCAATTTCTTATGCAATCTAGGATTTCTAATTATACTAATGGTTTTGATTTTTATTGCTAACATCAAGTTATAAAAATTTTCATTTTAATAGATGTGAAGTTCTCTTTCTATTTCATTGGATTATCGTGCATCCCTTCATTTTCTTACAAATATTAAATAGTTCATCAACGAATTTAATTTCTTCTAAGGATTTGCATAAAAAAAAATTTCCACAATTTTAAAACTTGGTTAGGGTTTAGGCATTTCCAAATCCAATAAAAAAAATGCTTGGTTTTGATGGAATATATTGTTGAAAAAGGTTAATTTTCTAGTCTCTTATGTTTCTATTTGATGATCATTTACCAGTTAGGGTTTGCTAAAGTTTCTTCAAGGCTATTCAAACTTGATCATGTCAAGCTTTGTTTATTTACTATGGTTAGTATGTGCAATTGTTTTCATCATCTACATTATTATTGAATGGTACACTAGGGTTCAGTTTACTAAAAATAAATAAATAATTTCATGGAAATGAAAGGAATTTAGTAATTATGCAAATGGTATAATTGAAATTTGGATTAATAATATTCTCTTTTTCAATGCTCAAACAAAAAAAATGAAACTGTTAATGCTCACAATCACAAAGTAATAAATAATCATTAAAATAAACTATGATTAGTGTTCCATTTAGCCATATTACAAGATCTTTTTGCAAGGCCACATACCTTTCTTAAAATCACTTAGTTTTTCCTCATTTTTCTACAATGATAAAACTTGGCATACTTTACTATTCAAATCCTCATCTACTTAGGTTTATTATTAATTTATCATTTTAATATATACATTAATAAAATAATAACATAATAATTCACATAATGGACTTACAAATCTATCAATTTTACTTAAGTTTAATTTACATTATACAATTATTACAACAATAATTAATACAAGTGAGAAATAAAAAGAAATCATAACTACTTTGAATGTAAAAAAATTTGGAAATATCAATAAGGAAAAATTATATGCGATTAATTTAACTTATTTCCCATGAAAAAAAGGAAAATAACTAAATAAATAACTAAATATTCAAACAATATTAATAACTTCATTGTCAGGAGCCCCTATTGAGTGTACACTACATAGGTTTAATAGCTTCTTCCTCACAATTGATATTAACATCCATTTAACTTTACCTAACTACCAAGGACATCTACTCCCCAAAGGTACCTTGTTGTCAGACCAAGAATGCTTTGATACTACCTTGTAATTACCCAACTCAATATGAACTAGATGAGAGAGTTGTTTCTTGATGGAAAATCCCCTCCTAATAACTTGACGATAATCTAAGAATAAATTTACAATACATTTAGTAGTGCAATTAATACATACTTCAATTTCCTTGCCTTGAAGTAGATCGACGTTCCAATGAAAAACTATCATTGTGGGGGAAATCACACATAAGGGTTGATTTTTCACCCAACCAATGTAGTTCCTAGAACCAAGTGATGCCTTCCAATCAAGGATTGATCTTGATGAGAATATGGCAATACTCCCTAATTTTTCTAGTCAAACCAACTCATTGTAGCTAAAAAATAACAATAAAGGGGCATATTTCTAGCTAAACATAGCAATTTTGTGGTGGAGAGACCTATACCTTACTACATCACCATAATTCTCAAGGTAATGGTGTGCAATATCACTTCCACTCCTGTGTGTGCAATATCACTTCCACTCATGCTCCTAGTATCATAATACCTCCATTAATCAATTTCTTCATTCATTCAAGTGTCGGGCTCGATGTTAGGCCTTAGTACCCTAATGAGGCTAGATACACTCCCAACCTCCTCTTTCCCATTTAGACAATGATACATAAATTTTCAAACTAATCATACTAATCAAATATTACTAACAACTATTTTTTCTTAATGTGGCCACCAATAATCATCCCTTCCCCCCTCCTAATGGCATTCCTTCTCTTGTGTTCCCACCCTTGAAGGTGACAACTCTTTTCCAAGAAAATCACTTTCTCTTCTCATCCCTCCTTCCAAGCCCCTTCCAAGATTATTTACCATCCCTTAATAAGTTTAGGGAAAATTTGTGTTTAGGGTTAAGAACATTGTGGTCATAAATTAATTACTCAGTGAATTAAACCCATCTCTCTTTGGCCTTAAACCTTATATCAACTTAGGAACCATATTTCAAATGTTTTAAATCAATATTTCCCTTCTCATATCTCACAAGGCACTAACATCTAGGCTAACTATTCTCATTGAGATAAAGTCCTTTCCTCCTAGTTGTATTAACACCACATGATTATATTCATCTAAGTTGCTCCCAACAGCTGACCTGGGTTAGTGTGGATTTTAGGGAATCATACATTTTAACTCCCTCTTTTCTTAGAAAATATGTTTTTTCCTAAACAAAACAACACTAATTACATTAATGAGCCATTTGGCCAAGGAAAAATATGAATAGTAACCATAATGAATATATTACACCTTTTAATCACTCATGATAAACATTGTGTTAATTAATCATGATAATTTATGGATCATAATAATAAATGATACTTCATATATTTCCTAATCAAATGAACTAACAATAAATGAGTACATTTATCAAATAAAATTCTTGTATCCAACATAACATAATATTATATTCAATAAGTTAAACAATCATCTAGAATAATCTTATGAAATGAACATTGTCTTCATCAAATGGACTAACAATCCATACGTGAGTACATTTATCAAATAAGTTCTTGTATCCAACATAACATAATAGTATATTCAATACATTAAACAATCATCTAGAATAATCTTATGAAATGAACATTGTCTTCAACACATAGTTCTAGCATTCAAATAAAAGAATTGAGAATATACATAATCCAAAATATGATTCTATGAAACATGAAGTAATAAGGAGATCCAGTATCTATCACTGGGAGGGAGTAAATACATATAATTCATAGAGATGGGGTGTTACAATATCACATTTAATATAGATAATCCCTTCTCTCATACCTAGTTTCCAATTGAGAGTCATGTTTGTGAAAAGTATTGTAATGAATGAAAACTCATTATATATTTTTAAAATAAAAAAAATTACACTATGCACTAAAGAGAAAACTACTTCTATGGATAAGGAAACTTGCTATGCTTAAATTCGACTTTGCTAAGATAATATTGCCCCCTCTCTCTTCCTCACATGTGTTCTAAGAAAATTATATCCCTAAATATTTTAATAGGAAATGAAAATTGATTAATTAAATTTGATGTTAAATAAGGAGAAAAGTTGATTTGATTTATAAGGTTTAGTTTTTTAGTTTTTTACAGAATGTAGCTTATAATTGATGAATGGTCACTGTTAATTAATTTAGATCTAGATTTTTCGTAAATGTTACTCTTTTTTATTTCTTTGTCAAAATGGATATTTAGTACTTTGATTTTTAATAGGATAGTTTCATAGCATATAATCAATGATGAGCACAACCTTATTATCACATAATCAAATGCATACTCATCAAGCTCTCATCCAAAAAAATATGTAGTTGTTTAATCTCAACACTTAGTTTTCTATGTGGTAATAGGGTTCACCGCCCTCCTCTAAGGCCAATTTCATACAATTACAAACACCAATCCGTTCTCCATCAATGGAATTTGTCTTAAGAACCTTGATTCTTTTTACGATGTCTCGTGTCATTGGTTGTAGAAACATGTGTCGAAGTAACTAGATGAACATGTGACATGCAACACAACAAGACTAATCTTATACAATTAAATAAAATTAACTCACCACAATACTTCCATGTCAGGTATCCTGTAGATAAAGTTGTTGCAAATACTACAATAACAATGGGAGTGAATGATTCATACCACTATGATGCATGAGTATAAGAGTGTAGAAACTGAACATGCCAAGTCATTAGGGAGTTACAAAATGCCAAGTCAGTAGAGAGTTACAAAAAAAAATTGAATTAACTTTATAAAATACTTGTCATTTGTAATTATATATATAATTAATGAAGTCCATAAAGATGATTTCATACTAACCTCATCCATGAAACTCTAATGTACAACAAACTCCATCATCCATAAAAAGTATGCTTGCAACTCAAGTATGGATGGGAATCACATGAACTCCAATCACAATGTGTAGTCTAGCCAAATGCCCTTTCTTAACTAGACTTGGTTGCATAGTCCAAAGTCCATTCCAATGTTAGGTTGTAGATTCTTACTAGTGAGTTGCAACAATAAATATGCTATGCTAGAGTAAACTAGGAGTTAGGGTGGAAATGGAAGTTCAGGTCACATGAATCTTATATGAAATCTCAAAGTATTGTGCAAGATATTTGGTTAAGTAATTTTATCTTCATTTCATCAACAATTTAGATTCTATTTGACCATATTTTGAATGTAAATAGATTTTGGTTTTATCATATATATAGGTATGAGAACTCTCAGTAAAATAAATAGATTTTATTTTATATTATTTAATATGTAAAAATTAAAACTTCGTAAGAATGTGTAGGAATAAAAGTTAATTAACTTTTTAAAGTTTTTGTTTAATATTTATTTATTTATTTTGAGTTGTAATAAAAATATAATAAAAAACAACTTATTATCTTATTTGAAAAAGAAATAACCATAGTTATATAATATGGAAGAAATTTTGAAAAGATAATCTTAAGAGCTAATTATTTTCCTTTATTTAGAGAGGAGGATAATTAAGGTAAATATTAATAGTTTTTTTTCAACTTATTATCTTATTTGAAAAAAAAATAAGCATAGTTATATAATATGGAAGAAATTTTGAAAAGATAATTTTAAGAGCTAATTATTTTCCTTCATTTAGAGAGGAGGATAATTAAGGTAATATTAATAGTTTTTTTTTCATTTGGTAGTTGTAATAAATAATAATAAAACAACTCATTATCTTATTTGGAAAAAGAAACCATTAATTGGTTAGATAATTTGAAAGAAATTTTGTAAAACAATTCATTATCTTATTTGGAAAAAGAAACCACCACTTAGTTAGATAATTTCAAAGAAATTTTGAAAAGACAATCCTAAAAGTTATACTATTTTTTTTTCTTTAATAGTTTTTTCCATTTTGTAATTGCAATAAAAAAATAATTAAAATAACCCATTATCTTATTGAAAAAAAGAAACAACTACTTGGCCACACAATTTGAAAGAAATTTTGAAAAGACAATCTTAAGAGTTATCTAGGATAAAAAAAGTTAATAGTTTTCTCCATTTTATGGTAAAAAGTAATAAAAACAATCCACTATCTTGAGAAAAAGAAACAATCCCTTGGCCACATAATTTAAAAGAAATTTTGAAAAGTCAATCTTAAGAGCTATTTTTTTTTCATCATTTTGAGGATGGTACCAAGAGTAAAGACTTAAATCTTACAACAACAAGACTAGAAATCTTTACAACATTATATTTCTTATGAGCTTAACATGTCACTTGCAGATCGAGTGAAGAGGATAATAATCCTTCCCACCAACTAAACTCAAATAACAATCCTAAAAGTTATCCTACCTTAATTTCCTAAACCACTAATTACATTACCAAATTTCATGAACCATTGATTACAGTATTATAGGCTATGTAAGAGTCACATAATGGATGGATTCTAATAAGATCGTCCTAAATCATAAAGATCTCACAAGCAAACATATAATTCTACTTTCAATCTAATTATGAGCAAGTTGATAACTCAATAGATTTAATTTTAAAATTAAAAGTAGGTTGTCTAACTATTGTAAGAAATGGTTTTTTTCATTTGAATTGGGGGATATAAATCTACATGAAAACACTATTTTTTGTTGTTCAAAATTCATTTTTGAATATAGAAATGGATTCAGCTAGCTGAAAAACCCTAAAACCCTGGGACACTTAGATTATACAGAAATAATCAATCAAATAACAATTTTTTGTCAAATTCTAAGAAAATGTTCCAAAAAATATATATGTTATAATAAGTTATAATTACATTTGTTCCAAAAATATATATATATTATAATAAGTTATAATTGCATTTGATTTGATTGATGAAAACTTTACCAAAATGGTTTAAATTGCAGCCCAGGCACAATAAAACCACCTAAACTGCAAAGCCGCATAAAGCTGAATTCTAGTTGTCGATACATGCATGCACGACTGGATTGACGGTTTTTAAATGGAATGCAAAATGGTGTGGACATGAAACTAGTTACTAAACATTCCTTGGAATATGAATAACTCAATCATTAATCACATGTAAATAACGTATCTCATGCTGCTCTGAACAGCGAGGTAGTTCCTCTCTTCTATGGTAGGTTCGTGGGCAAACCATATATTTGTGATGCTCTCTCCATATATTTCTCCTCCTTGAGCGTCTTCTTCCCCACTGTTTGAGGAAGGCTGAGAATCATTATGAAACAGAAAACCCTTGATGAGCAACCATAAGTAGCTGAAATTAGCACCTGAGAATCCCCTATTATCATTGCTCGTATTCACCATGTTGTCGTCTGCAACACGACTCCTCCTGCGTCTTCTCTTCGTTATCGCGAAGCATCTCGACATTCTGATCAGCAGAATTCAATACAATACAACACAAAGATCATCTTCCTCCGAATAAATATGGTCTGGGAGCGTAATGCCAGAAATCAAATACCACCCAGATGCTTACACGCGTCCTCCATACCTAATAAAGATGATGGGATGGGGTTCCAGAGATGTTTGTGTGTGAGATAGCTGGCCCTAGTGCACGCGTAAGGCGGGAACAAAAGTGGCATAGAAATGAAACAGCTGAGGGCATAATCGGTTCGAGACAGAATTGAAGGACAGTAGGGCATGTTTGATATGGAGTGGGTTAATTTGGAAGAAATTTTTTCTTTCGAGTTATTTTTTCCGTATGTTATGTTTTTTTGGTGGTGTGGTTTTAATTTTCTTAGTTAATTTGTAGTCTTAAATTTATTTTCTGTTAATTTAGAAATTTAATAGATTTTTTGAATATTTAGGTTAGTTTTAAATGAGACAAAACTTCTGAGATAAAGTTTTGAAATGTATGAAAGTTTAAACCATGCCAAACTCAAATTAATCCTAAAAATCTGACTGAATTCAGATGTTTTTTACTTGAAAAGAGGAAAAATTGCTTTCGAATTAGCTTACTCCTGTGTGATATTAATTGTGTTTGATATTAGTTGAGTTTAGACTACTGCGCCATCTTATACCACAAACAGTACGTAAAAGAAGAAACAAAGACGTCGTTTCATTAAGGTTGTTCTGATTTGATGTGCGAGGTGTCCTCCGTCACCCAAACACACCATTCGCAAAGCTCTCAGTGGTAGTCAACCTTTTTTGATGCTGCCTCTGCATTTGCCTTTCGGCTTTCACACATTGTAATGAACATGTTCTGCTTTTTCCCTGCCACAAATGCTACTGAACCAGTTTTTTCGGTGCTGCCTCTGCATTTGCCTTGGTTGGGAAAGCATAATAAAACAAATCATATTCAACAATCCATGAACATATTGAAAGTACACTTTCGTGCAAGTTGCAAAAGCATAGTGCTAAACACTGGTGCCTCTGCTTGCTATAATGACTGTCAATGTCATGGCCCAAACGGGAGCATGTTACCCAGTGTTAATACAAGCTCATGTAGCCATGGCATCTACAGCAAAGTACCTGGTGCTTTCTTCAAGCATATAACTTACATCTACGGCAAAATGCCTGCTGCATTTTTCAAGCATATAACTTACATCTCCGAGAAAGTACCTGGTGCATTTTTCGAGCATAAACTTCTCTGAGAAGGAATTGTGATGACCGTCGGATAAGATCACTTACTATTGTCTTCTCCAAAGCTAATGGCTTGTCAAATCAAAAAGGAAAGAAAATGTAAACCCATTTGGTAGAAGGCATTGGTAATTGAACTGCTTTCCGTAAAAGTAGACAGGTAATAAGATGCTTCAGTCTTCATTCATAGTGCGCATGACTCGGAACCAACTAATTTGGAAGATGATCCTGCTCTATCCATGATAGGGTTGATGATAATTCTAAGTCATTCATGGAAAAGGAGTCTCCCTAGTGGTTAAATTGAAGTGAGATTTTATCATTTCATAAATTTATGAGAAGAATTGGACTGAAACTAAGTTAAATTGATAAAAAATTGATAATATGAAAAGAATTGGACTGAAACTAAGTTAAATTGATAACATTTTTTTTTCAAAAATAAAAATGATTTATATTAGTAAATATGATCAGGTCTTTTACAATGATCTTTATAGTAGTTCAAGTCTTAAATGTCCTTCTACATAAACTGAGTAGACAAGAGATCTGATCATAATACCAAAAACAGTAAACTGTCTCCTATCACTGTAGAACCCACTGGATTCCATATCATAATACATACTGCCATAAAATAGTTCCAGTATTCTAAGACAAAATAAACATCAATTTAAAATCTTCCATGCACTAGTATTTTAATGATTTAATGCTAATCTTTCAAAAATGACTACTTGTCTTTCCTTAATTTTTGCAAAAGAAAAATACTATCCAAAACTGCAAAGAAATCACCTGTAAGTTACTATCATTATCAAACCAATGAATAACAATCTTTAAATCTCCAACCAAATATAAACTTAAAACCTTTTTATAAGACTATGCGATGGAGATGATATTTAAGGGATGGAGTATATATACTTAAATCATTAAGTGTAAGGGATGGAGGTATATAAAAATATATATATTTAAATCATTAAATTTACATATAGCAAAAAGTAATTAAATAATAAATATTAAATTTAAGTTCTATAACCTATCTTTATGATCAATTTCTTTTAGGTCAATTTTTATTTCTTTTAGGTCAATTTTTTTTATAAAATTTCAAATTTGCACTTTAAAGCTTTTCTTAATTAGTAAAGTTATCTCATTAATATGTAGATGGATAACAAGTTAGATCTTTCTTAGGTTCAAGTCTTTTGTAAAGGGGGAAGTTTTTTTACAAAGTTTTATCATTTATCTAGAGTTTCTTCAATGATTTTTGTTTCATCCTATAACATCTACTTATCCATTCCATTCATCACTATTTTACATCCTCTCTTCATCTTTATATTGTTTTTGTTCATCAAACATTGTTCTCCAGTTTACTCTACCAATGTCTCTTTTTGTTCTCTTAATCATCGTCTCTTCTTCCTCTTATATTTCTCTATAGAAAAGTCATAACTACATATATATGTAATTATTGCAAGTGGGTGATTCAAATTTGGAGTTACATGATTGCTAAAAAAAAATTGGGAGCGGTGGGATGAATATTTCTCACAATTTTTGTACTTACAAGAAATACAACATCTCCATCATCATTGTTTCATTGGTGTGCTCTAATGCAATCAGGGACTATATGATCATCCCCTCTACAATTCACCTTCAAGATTCACATTATTCAAACCTACATGGAAACCCCACTCTCTCTTCCACACTTGGTAAATCATACACCCCAATTTAAAATATTAATATTTGTATTACTATAAGTGCTAGGTTAGATTGATTCAAGGCTATTTCCCAAGGGAGGTCATCTTGATTCAAGGTAAGTTAGATAAAAGGATTTATGTATTTTATGTTGATTAAGGGTAAAGTTAGATAAATACCATATGTCCCTTACAAGACCCATCTTCTTATTCAT
>JASDQU010221933.1:0-11629 GCA_032191745.1 Picea mariana
GACTTGTATCAGAGAGGTGCAAAGGTCTGTCGTAAACATCAGGTTTCTAACAGGCTGTGGGAGAAGACATCTAAACGCAAGATCTTCTTGCATTCAAATGCAAAACGCCGGAGAATACAACAATGCAACAATAAATCCTTTATCATAACATGATTGCAATAATTCGCACGAATCAGTTGTTCACAAACTCTCTCTACATAAGATGAAAATTAGATGGAGTAAGAAAGATTGTCTGTCATAAAACAAGAAATCTCACATACATATGCATAACCAGAGAACTAGAGTGTGTTAAAACTTTACCATCGGGAGCTTTGCTCTACCATCAATCCCCTACAAAAATGGCGAAAACGCCTACATATACTCAAAAACAACAACAACAGCAAAAACAAGACTCTGCATTAAAAAACATTGTGTCTGCATGTATTTTGACATTCTGTGCATGCAGACTCTGGTCGATCGTGCACCCAAGACTTGGTGTCCCCTCGGCCAAATTCGGACGACTATTCTTTGTCAGATGCCACCTTAACCGCGCATGGCTCCTGCAAGGGAAGTAGCTGAGCCATTAAGAGCCGAGCTAGCGTGTGCAGACCTCCTCCGGCTGGTCGAAGACTTGGCATGGATTTTTTGGAAGAAATGGTACACAGGACCCTCTCGAGTAGACCACTTTCCAGACTCTCTATACCCTATACTTAATGCACGAGGAGAGGTTTCAACCACCCTTTCTTGCCTTCATTTACTCCAAGTGAAAACCAGGATCGAGGTCGAATCAAATGGCACTTGGAGATCGTGGTGATTCCTTCTATGAACATACACGACGCCTTCGGCCCTTCTTGAACAACTCTTTTCTTTCCCAAGTGANCCCACCCTTTCTTGCCTTCATTTACTCCAAGTGAAAACCAGGATCGAGGTCGAATCAAATGGCACTTGGAGATCGTGGTGATTCCTTCTATGAACATACACGACGCCTTCGGCCCTTCTTGAACAACTCTTTTCTTTCCCAAGTGACCACGGGCTATGACCATGTGCTCGTTCCCAAGGCGCCTTCAGCGTTCGCGAATGGGGAAGAGCTAATCCTTGCTTCTTGAAATCGTGATGAGCGAAACATCGAGATGGCTTAATTTAGCGCCATGCGTCCCTCTAGATCTGACGGCTCTGAACTCTCCCGACAATGCCGTGGGCCCGGGCCCTGGACACTCTCGGCACCTCGCGCATCGGGGATATGAAGGAGCTGCTCTTTGTGCGACGGAGTCGCGATGAGTAAATAGGCGAGGAACCTAATCGTGCGCCAGGTGTCTCCTGTGGACGGACGGTCGAGATTGCATCGTGATACTGTGGGCCCTACTTTGAGCGCCTTCGGCGCTTTTGGGGTTCGGGGTTTCGAGAGATAGGACAACATGGAATCTTTACCCCTCGAACTCCTGATTGCTGAAACACCGACTCGAGTGGATCTCGCGCCACGCGTCCTCTGGATGGACAACTGTTATCTTTCCCTTTTGCGATTCGCGAGTTCGTGGGTCAAAGACCCTCGACTCCCTTTTCTAAACTCCCGATCCCCGAGATGGCGATATGGGTCGGGCCCCCTTTCTGGTCAGCACTCTCCATATGTAACCGTTGGCTAGGGCCCAAGTACTAGAGCCTCTCGCTACTCATGACCTCGCGAGTTGGAGTATCAGACTTTGGCATTCTCCCTTCGCGAAGTCCCGAGACGCGATGGTCAGCGATGGTTGACCTCCTCCAAACACTTTTCGTAACTCGGAATCTCGCGCAACCAAAGTGATATGGTCCGCCCTTCGAACTCACGAACCCCGAGCTCGAGAAATAACACTGCGCTTGAACTGCTTGCGATCAATGACCCTTGTAACTTCGCGAGTGCCTCCCGAAGGATTCCGACCATTGACTTCCTTAAAAATTTTAGCGCTATACTTGATGCGACTCAGTTAATTTGCAATTACCCATCAATCGTTGTTCTGCTTTGTCGCTGAATCCTTTCCGCTGAAGAATGAAATGCCCGCTCACTTGATTTTAAGTCCAAAAAGGACTTCTTCTGTGTGTTGCGCTTGGGCACTTCTCGTGCAACCTGCAGACCCAGATATCCCGATGCCGAAGACAGGTAATGTTGCTAACAGGGTCGTACACCATCACCAAGGCTGTGGGTGATAACACTTGCGAGCTCAACATTCCTCATTTCCTTGGCTTGCACTCAATGTTCAACGTGGATATCCTTCGATCATATTTCCCACCATTATTGGGCACCTCAGAGATATCAGAACAACTGAAACCAACATAACTCAACCCTGTTTGCGTACAACAGGAATCTAGTGATCAGATTGTAGACAAACAGATCAAGGGCACTCACCAACAAAGGATCCAACTTTATCGAGTTATCAAAGCAGGGCAACCCTTACACCAAGGCAAATGGCTCACCCGGGGCCAAATTCAACAAAAATTTCCTCATCTGATGGGGGAACTCAACGCAATGGATACCATTACTTCCTAAGGGGGGAGGATTGATCCAAATGGATGTCGGTGGCCTCCCACCTATTCCAACTGGCTCATTTTGGTAGTTTTCCAGTTTGGCAATTTTTTCCCTAGTTTTCGGGTCCCTTACTTGTAGGGTCGTTTTGAGGCCCTAAACTTTTAGGGCTCGCCACAGTTATAATGAATTTTTATATATAACAACAAAATGTGTAGTCCTCTAATAGACCTTTCCAACAGGCTATCGTGCGCTTAAAACGAAGATCGTATGCAACCAAAACATTACAAACACAACATATTTCAAAGGAAAGAGTTTCTATTTTTATTCAATAGTTAAGGTGGTTACAACTTTATACCTGACCTGCACGGTGTTGCCATGTCGAGAGAGATTCTAGGTTCCTCCACCCTTGGTCCTACTATATGAGATGGTATTGACTTCAATTCAACCACGACCCCGAAGGGATATAAGTGGAAAATCTTGGCAAGATAAGTTGGTGATAAAAAAAGAGGACTGGAAACAAGGGTTTTCAGGTCAAACCAACAACAATAGGGATGAATAGGTGTTTACAGACTTGGCAGGGTTAGCCAAATAGATGTTTGCTTAATGTGTGCAAAGAACCATTACTTGTGATTACCTTTATTCTTGGAAAAATGCTCCTTCTATGTAGTCTCTAGTTGGTTAGAGATGATTGAGTATGGGTAAAAGGAGTTAGGAAACTAACCAAACTTGTAACTCACCATTAATTAGGCAGACTTATATTTTTTAAAGCATTTTCTGACATGTACACAACTGTCCCTTTGGTGGCTTGCATGTACATGAGTACCATAACTGTGAGGGCATGTACATCTTCTAGAAAAAATTTTTTTAGAAGGTCTTAAGTAGGTATGGGGAATAATAGTCTTTAAATATTATAGGGATCAGGCCAATAAGGTTGTCAATGCTTCAAGGGTGACAATTGATGCTATAACAGATGCCCCCTAATGTGTGAGGTCATAAGAGCAATTGACGGCCGAAATACATTACAAGTATTCAAAAGAGCAGTGTACTAGGGTGAAGATCACCATAATCCAATCTAAGGACAACAATCAAACACATAAATAAGTTATAATACTCAATTCCCAAGGTAGACATACCCATACTCAAGTGTGATGATAAGCATGGCCACCAATCAAGTACATTGCAGATCCATGTAAAATGTATATATAGAAAGCAATGATCATGGCCACGAAAGAGATACATAGTGGATCCATGCCAATCATAGATCATAGCCATGAAAAAGATACAGAGTGGATCTATGTCTCAAAATTAGTGAAGGATATTTGGAGGCAAGAGCTGGAAATTGATCCTTCACGAGTGTTAGTACTAGGAATCACCCTCATATTGTAATGAGAATAAGCCCAGTACCCATCAGTTTATACAGTAAATGTAAATGAGTTTTAGGTGGTCAAATGGAGAAGACTCAATGATAATAACGTTCTAACTCAGAAATCTAGACTAGCATGCACTAGCCATTGAGGTCTTGTCTCAACTTCAGTCAGTAAGTTGGAGTAAGGGTGAGTAGGAGAAAGATTTAGCGAGAAAGGTGTAGAGGTCTGCTATGAACATCAGATTTTCCAGCAGCCTAAGGAGGAAAAACTTAAACACAAGGTCCTCTTGGATTCAAATTTCAAGGAAGTCGAAAGAGATCACAATAGTACTATAATCAAACATTTATCATAATACAATTGCAACAATCCATGTGAATCAATCAAACATGAACTCTGTCAGTATCAGAGGCAAATAAGATGGAGTAAAAAAGTTGACTTAGATTAATCAAAATGTCTCAAAAACAAATACATAACCAGAGAACCAGTTGTTCTCAATCAAAATATCACAATAGCAGGGAGCCTAGCTCAACCATTCGACCATAGCAAAATATCAAAACTGCCTATATATACTAAAAATGTTGCAACCACCAGGAATGTGATCGGACCCCTGCATTCAAAGTTTTCAGTCGATGCCTACTTTGTCAGTCTGTGCAGGCCTCCTTATGTCAGATGCGAGCCAGGTGCAGTTATGTGCTTTACAGGAAAATTTGTCCATAAGGAAGCTTCAGATTGACAGTCCACCTTCATGATCAATCTCTGCATGTTTTCCATTTATGGGGTGAGACGAGGTCTCAACTGCTGCCCCCATTTCCATTAACTACCTTTTTCTCGGGATTGTGACGCGACTTAATGCTCAGGGGATGGCCACACAATGCTCTTGGATAGGATGTTATATGATCATGTGATTGTGGGGTTGCTCAAAGGTGGTTTGGATTTAGACTGCTTTTGGGCCCGCAATCCATCTCCCTTCGCCACGTATCGCTCTTGACTTACCATGGTTTCAATTGTGGGACCGGTCAATAAAATTATCACCCGAGCATGTTGCGTTCCCGCAATGGACTGTGGTCGTTGATATCACGATCTTGGATGAGGCTCTCATGATTAGCGACTCAAATTCCCCCCCTCCAAATCAATGGATCAGATATTCCCTTTCAAAACAACGACCGAGATTTGCTTCGCAGATCGGCCTTTGGGCCTTTCAATAGTCAAACTTTATTTGTTCCAAGCAAATTCTTCGGATCTAGGGATCTGACAACACGTGGCTCTTGTTGATCAATGACTCAGATCCATTTTAGGACTTCAGTAGCTTCGGAAAATTCGACGCTGAAAGATTAAAACTGCCTTCTATTCATGCTTCAATCCTGAAACAGACTGTTAAGAAAGCTGAGTTTTGTGATCATGGCTGCGGCCTGCACGATCAAGGATTTGGATAACTGGCTGTGGGTTTGGGAAGACAAAAGGATCAGTGACATACGCCAAGGAGATGAGTGCTGAAACACAAAGGGGCAAACAAAAATGACTTTGTCGACTTAAGGGGAAAATTAAGACTTGGTCTGCGAAAAAGATAGCGACAGGGAAAAATTACAGACTTAGGTAGAAACCACAAACCCACAGGACTCTGACAAGTTCATGTGATAACATTTGACTCCACATGGGATGACATGCTCCCTACGAGATGCCAAGAACCAGTAGTTCCAGTGCCTTAGTTGTTGGGTTATGGAGTCATGCTCTGAAACATCATACTGAAGAAAACAGGCCTACAAGTACACTATTCTAAAAATGAAAGCAAACACACCTGCTCCCGAGGGAGCTTATTTATGTACAAAACCTAAGTTAACTAAATTTTACAAAATGCTAGGTGAAAGCAAACTTCCACCATAGCCATTCAAACTGTTTGATTACTGAATCCTTCGCTTCACTGCAAATGATCCATAAAAGACAAGGAAAGCATGACAGTTGACTAATTTCATTCTTATGATCACCCATATTACCTTCAAATGTTGATAAAAAGATCAAGCCTGCATGCTCCAAAGCATTTGAAAAGTGTGACTTTATGTACTCATCGATAGGGTCATGAAACTGAAGGCAACACATGATTAACTTATGAAAGGTTACCTTCATTATTTCAAAGCTGCTGACAACTGGCTTGATGTCCTCTACAGGCACACTTAATTGAATGACAGCCAGAGGCATCTGTGGGTCAAAAAGTTGCTTGCTGTGAATTGTAGGTACAAGTGGAAGAAGGATGGATGTAGGTGGCTGTCGATCCACTGATGACTGTGGATTTACTTCGAGTTGCGAATAGATGATTTCTTCGCGTGCCTCAGCTAAGGGTTGGTCCTGATCAAAACTTCGGGTTATGTCTTCTGTGACAAGTCCAACCTCTGCATCATCCTTACTGTCTTCATAGTGATCAAATATAAGATAAGTTTGCTGCTCATCATCACTAGAATATTGATAAAAAAATGGGTTGCCTTTCACATCCATGATCAACCTTTAAAACAGTAATTTCATTAAGAATATAAGTGTTAAAAATATCCATTTTAGGAACAGTAGTAACTGTTGCTTCCAGCTGTTCATACACATGATTTTCATCAAGACAGGGTTGCTCATTGTTACCTGCTTCAAAGACAAAATCATCCATAGTATTTCCTTCATAGGGACAATAAGTAAAACCCCCCTCATGTTCAGAGTTGATATGATACTAACCTTGAATCCTGCCACAAGCTCGAAGGTTCTCCTCCACTTCCTCAACATCCATGAACAACTGTGATAAGATGTAGATTTTCTTTCCCTAAGATAAAATACAAGGTCAGAGTGTTGAGACACTATGTAATACACCATGACAGCGGTTTTAGAAGGTTTAATTTCCGGGGGCAGGTTGCAATACAAGCTATGAAACCTTCGATTAAAAGCAGACATAACTTCCCTTTTTCCCCTTCTCAAAGTAGTGAACTCATGTAGGTATTGATCAAATGACTTGTTCTCACCCCAATACCTTAAAAATGTATTGCATAATTCAACCCAGGAACCAATGGAGTCAGTTCCCAAACCCTTAAACCATACACGAACATCTCCTAACAAGGATTTGGAAAACAACCTCATGGTAACATCCTCATAAATTATCTCAAACTGATCAATAAAGTTATCGAAAGCCTCCACATGCCTCACAGTTGTAACATGATCCTCTCCAGAAAAACGGCGAAAGTACTTAAAGAAATCAGGAGGATAAGGATGAAGATGATATGGAAGCTTTAAAGGTTTAAACAACTTGTCTTTGATTCTAGTTTGAAAACTAGTGGGCTGAATATGAGGCTTATCAAACTGATGGCAAGGCTTAATAGTAACAATAGGATGTGATGAGATTTGAGGATGTTGTGGATCAGTTTCAACCTCCTCAGGGCTGCAAGGGTAATTGAGTTCAGGAGGGGTTTCAATATGAAGCTCATATTTATGAGTAGGCTGAGCTGAGGATATAATATCAGAATCTACAACACAGGTAGAAAGCAGGTCTTCTTCTTCCAAGGATGGATATATAAAGGAAGGTTGGTGATCAACCGAATAAACAAAACACAATATGATCCTCTTTATATGTGAAGGGAAAAACAAAAATGAGCTGATAAAGAATAACAAAAGTTCATGAAGAAAGCTCATAAGTTGATACCTAGTCATTCCCTTCATCTTTCTGTCAGTAGGATCCTCCCTAGTTGAGTCTTTGATTGTGGAGTTGCCAGGTAGATGATTACAGTCAATTTTCTGTAGCCCTCTCTTGTCTACCATCAAGAGTTGGATCTATTTCGTTCTTCCGAGGGAGCTCTTCAATATGCTCAAATTCGTCCCCGACAATGACACCATTTATGTTAGCACTAGGAATCACCCTCGGACTGTAATGAGAATAAGCCCAGTACCCATCAATTTATACAGTAAATGTAAATGAGTTTTAGGTGGTCAAATGGAGAAGACTCAATGATAATAACGTTCTAACTCAGAAATCTGGACTAGCATGCACCAACCATTGAGGTCTTGAATCAACTTCAGTCAGTAAGTTGGAGTAAGGGTGAGTAGGAGGAAGATTTAGTGAGAAAGGTGTAGAGGTCTGCTATGAACATCATATTTTCCAGCATCCTAAGAAGGAAAGAATTAAACACAAGGTCCTCTTGGATTCAAATTTCAAGGAAGCTGAAAGAGATCATAACAGTACTATAATCAAACATTTATCATAATACAGTTACAACAATCCATGTGAATCAATCAAACATGAACTCTCTCGGTATCAGAGGCAAATAAGATGGAGTAAGAAAGTTGACTTAGATTAATCAAAATGTCTTAAAAACAAATACATAACCAGAGAACCAGTTGTTCTCAATCAAAATATCACAATAGCAGGGAGCCTAGCTCAACCATTCGACCATAACAAAATATCAAAACTGCTTATATATACTAAAAATGCTGCAACCACCAGGAATGTGATCGGACCCCTGCATTCAAAGTTTCCAGTCGGCGCTTACTCTGTCAGCCTGTGCAGGCCTCCTTATGTCAGATGCGAGCCAAGCGCAGTTATGTGCTTTAAATGAAAATCTTTCCAGAAGGAAGCTTCGAATTGACAGTCTGCCTTCACGACCACTCTCTGCATGTTTTCCATTTATGGGGTGAGACGAGGTCTCAATTGCCACCCCCATTTCCATTAACTACCTTTTCTCGGGATTGCGACACGGCTTAATGCTCAGGGGACGACCACACACTGCTCTTTGATAGGATGTTATATGAGCACGTGATTGAGGGTCTACTCAAAGGTGGTTTGGATTTAGACCGCTTTTGGGCCCATAATCCATCTCCCTTCGCCACGTATCGCTCTTGACTTACCATGGTTTCAATTGAGAGATCACTTAAGAAAATTATCGCTCGAGCATGTTGCATTCTCACAATGGACTTTGGCCATCGATATCATGATCTGATGAGGCTCTCACAATCAACGACTTAAATCTGCCCCCTCCAAATCAATGGATCAAATCTTCCCTTTCAAAACAACGATCGAGATTTGCTTCGCAGATCGACCTTCGGGCCTTTCAATAGTCAAACTTTATTTGTTCCAAGCAAATTCTCCGGAGCTAGGGATCTAATGACACGTGGCTCTTGCTAATCAATGAATCAGATCCATTTCGGGCCTTCGAGACTTCGGTAGCTTCAGAAAATTCGGCGCTAAAAGATTAAAACTGCCTTCTGCTCATGCTTCAATCCTGAAACAGAATGTTAAGAAAGCTGTGTTTTGTGATCATGGCTGCGACTTGCATAATTAAGCTTTTGGACAACTGGCTGTAGGTTTGAGAAGACAGAAGGATCAGTGACAGAGGCCAAGGAGATGAGTGCTCAAACACAAAGGGGCAAACAGAAATGACTTTGTCGACTAAAGGGGAAAAATTAAGACTTGGTCTGCGAAAAGGATAGAGACAGGGAAAAATTACAGACTTAGGTAGAAACCACAAACCCACATGACTCTGACAAGTTCATGTGATAACAACGAGTACCAATGTGAGGAGTGGTACTATCCAATCACAACTCATGCAACAACATAAAGAGGGTGATGCTACTATGTTCCCCAGGTCTTCAAATCAATCATCGTGGTACAAGTCTACACTTTGTGAATAAAGGAGTTGAAGTTGAATACAATAAGACATCGTTTGATTACCGGTCACTGATGTATATCATTAACAAACACGAGACAACCCATCGATAACGATAATGGGTGTCAAGGTCCCTAGTACAATCTAACAAATGTGAATAGAGGTTCTGATGTCGAGCATCTGGTAGAATCTATCGATCATGGGACATTAATGTATTCCCACTGTCAATAGCAAGAGAACCTTCCACTGATAACTGCAATCCCCAAGGTACTAATAAGGACTTTAGATCCTTATCCCAGAGTAAGATGTGTTGAAGTCAATAGGAAGAGATCCAATGGAAGGAGGGAATTAAGGCATCCCCCATCATCCAACCCAAGGAGTAGCAGAGGGACAAATATTTGGAAGGACTCAGATGAAATATTGAAAGGACCACCACGAGGTACATATCCCACATGCACCATTTGTAAATAGTGCATGAAGAAGATCCTTTTAATAACAATTCATATTGAATAATGTCGCAAAGGTGAGGAAACCACCAATGGGGACAAATGGAATCCAAGATATTGCACAGATCCCAATGTGAAAATAATGTTCTTGCCATTGAACACAAGGGAAACCACTCAGTCGACGACCAATGATGGAATGTCATTTGTTGAGCACAAGGTCACATATTAATGATATAAATAGGCCCAGGGTGTGACTCTAGGTCAAAATATCAGAGCAATTTGTCGTAGTCGATAAGATCTTAACTCGCTGACAGGAAGTCAATGAGGACCCTCCATACCAACACGAGTAAAGGACATCAATACTTTCCATTATAAGATCTAATTGACATAGGGGAAGGCCAAATTGCAAAGTCAAAGGATTATGCGGAATGGCCGACACAAGCTAAAAATTCCTCTGAACAAAAAATGACACAATATGTGACTTAGGCAACATCGACTGGAAATGGATATTGACATAAGCATGTGATGCATGAGGCAACTACATACTATCCATAGTGACCGGAAGGATAACCAACTAGAGGAGTATGAACTCTATGTTACTTGATCAATTTCCTAAAGCCATACTAAACCCAAATTGTTGAGACTAGACTCAAAAAATGATGCTTTGTTAAGAGGAGACTCGAACGCTGCCAATAATGGTGTAGAAGACTCATTCCCATGCTCTTTTTCTGTTACTTTATTTTTTTTGTCTTTTTCATATTTATAAAGCTTGAAAAATAATAAAAGAATGCTAATATACATAAAGGAAACGGGTGTCGCAGAAAAAGCAAACTAGGTCCAAGCGCAAGGAACATACATATGCAAGGAAAGCATGTGCAGGATATGGACACTCGAGGGAATGTTTACTCCTAAGGTACAAGTGTCAAATTGCAACGACAAAATATGCAAGGCTAGCAGTTGATGAGAATGCATAAGGAAGTGGCTAAGTAACAACAAGTTGAAGCTGACATTAGACTCAAAGGTGCAAGCATTGGAATGCAATGCAATAATACAAATTAACACATAATTATGGGAGCCTCGTGGGTAAATAACAAGAATAAGATTGAGAAGAATACGAGGTTTCAATGCAATGTCATATGGGACTAACAGGATTCCCAAGCCTAAGAAAATTTTTAGCATGGTCACAAAAATGTAAAACATGTGCTAACTAGGATTCCCATGACGGTAGGATCTACCACGAATTGACGACACTTAAATTAGATGGAAAGGTTGGTGTCTCCAATAAGTGGGGTTGAAACTAAGGCAAATGTATAACGGGTCACTGATAATGCAAAATATGCAAGGCGAAATGAACCTAACCTATATGCTAGTGACATAAACATTACCTGAAAGAGTTGTTAAAAATGGACTAGCAGAAACGAGAAGCAGTATAATAAACACCCTCGCAAAATCTCAACTCAAACGGTCATTCTGCTCAATAAATATGGCCCATTAGGCATTTAAATGACTAAAAATAACAAAAACTATATAAAAGTGGGTTTTACATTTTATATAATAGTGAAAAAATTGAAGTAAAAACACTTTATATGAAAATTTTAACAAATTAGGAAATTTTAAGTGGCAAAAGGTTCCGAACTTTCGAAGTCCAGAGCTACGAGTATTGGATCTGTCATCGTCTAGATGAGGTAAACAAGCTCTCAATCCTCTTCCATTCTATCC
>JASDQU010221934.1:4920-17762 GCA_032191745.1 Picea mariana
TTCGGCCATCAGATGCTCTTCTAACCTCACACGTTAGGGGGCATCTTTTATAACCCTAAATTGCACCACACATGCTTACCTAGCATCAGTCTAACTCATATCCCTTCTTTGCAAAAACTCTGCTGAACAACTCTTTGAAAAATCCTCTTGTGTAAAGGCCCATGCGCCCTAACCCATTACTGCACACGTGTACATGCTGGCTGACCTAAAACAGCCCGCGTGGACCGACAAAAGCATGAAAAAAAGAAATTTTCCAACAGAACAAAATGCTATGGGTGAGTTAACTGAAACTCCCAGCCATGCATGGCTGAGGGTTCATCCAAATACCTAACTCCTTCTAGCCTATAAAAGAAGGGGTAGGGGTACCATTTGGAGAAGGAAGAATATAGAAAGAAACTCTGCCCATTTATGTATTCTATTGTCCCAACCATTTAGCCTTTCCTAATGCCAAAGAAGATTTAAAGCAAAGTAGTTGAAGGATAGAAGAAGAGGAGCCCAGGATCAGGTTCAAGGAGCGGTGGCCGGTCTCAGCTTTTTTAAAGTTGATTCATTTTAAGTAGTAAAGAGAATGATTTTCCCATCCCAATTCATGAACTTTTTATGGTTTGATTAATTTATGTTTGATTTCTATCCCGTGAGTATATAAGTAGTATGCATTCATAGTTGTTGCTCGTCTTGAATGTAGGTCAGCTTTGGAAGGAGTATTGCAAACAAGTAATCAAGCACAATGAAGGATCGACATCAAACGCCGGTAACAAGGTAGGTGCATCTTTCCATGCATTTACTAAGAAAAGGGGATTTAAATCTAGGGATGTAGGTAGAAAGTAATTTCTATTTGGTCATATCTGCATGCAAAGTCTGAACTCTATTTGCTAGTCCGTAGGGTGTTTTTCCCTAACAACAGATCCCACAAAGTCTAAAACTTTTTCTCACTGAAAGTATTCGTGAAGATGTATAAATATTTATGGATTTGATGAAGTCCTTTGGAAACCTGTCTAGCCTTGTACCTCTTGATCCTGTGGACCCATCTCCACCTGAAAATATTTCTTTCTAGTGGAAGTTGAACCAGATGCCAATTCTGATTCTTTAGGAGTGAGTCATACTCCTTTTGCATGGCTTCTTGCCATAATGGATTTCCCACAACCTCACTATAGAGCCGTGGATTAGAAGATTGAACCATATATCAATTCATGGGAATCATTGGTTCAAAAGCTGGAAGTACATGAGAAGGCTTTATTGGACATCTTGTCATTGATATGTTGTCATTGATGTCAACAGTCGATGTCATTGTGATGTGATGATAAGTTATTGTCATGAATTGTCATTGATGACAACGGTATAACAATATGTAGAGATTCAATCTCAGAAGCAAGGACATTAATCAAAGCTTAGAAGGCCGAGTGCATTGTAGAAATGCCATTGGGATTGAAATCCCCATGGGAAAAATCCAAAGGATTCAAGGAAGAATCATGTTCATTGAGATAGTTTTCAGGAGTAATCGTGCAAAATACATAAAACGAGGTGTAGATGAATCTACCCAAAAAATTAGGAGAGGCAGCGTATTAGATTTCACAAGATCAGAGCATGGAGATATCCTGGGTTCAGTTGGAAACCAAGTATAAACCCAAATCTCAGAAGAGATGACACACGGGAGGCTCAGAAGAATTGACGCACATGATCCATCCATTATCATTTTGGGAGTTATATTGACTGTCAAATCAAGTTTAGTGGAAGGACAATGTAAGCCGCAAATGTTCCGAAGAGGACATGAGTCGTTTGATCTGAGAAATATTTCAGGAGTCATATTGAACATTCGATCGATATAAAGTGGAAGGATAGGATAAATAAAGAACAAAGATGAAGCCCTGAAGTCATGAAGTCTAGTCAACTGTCGGATCAATAAAAGCCCTCGACCGTTGATTTATTCAGAGCACACCAAGGTAACAGTGGTCAACTCTGGCACTGACCACTTTGGCAGAAAAGGGTTGAGAACATGTAAATTCACCTGAAGTGCTAAAGGATGAAGTCATTCTCATCCGTCAATCTAAAATACATTTTAGGAGTTATGAAAATTGTTAGATCTAGGAGGAGAACATGTGCCACATGAGGAGATCCACTTCAGCAAGACTATGTTAGCAATGAAACATGGTGCAATTAGATGATGACAAGTGTCAAGGTGCTATTAGCATTTCAGGTATGTGTAAGTCACAAATATAAGTGACATGTGGTAGCCACTCGGCCAATGTCAAGTTAGCAATGACGTCAACAAGTTACATCGAGAGTATGTACTTCGGGGGAAACCAGGTTCTAACACCAGTAACTACCCGAAGCACTGAAGGTTGAAGTTAATGCTAACCGTTGATCTAATTCAGGAGCATTCTCAACTGATGATCATGCATAGTGGAATGATAGTGTAAGTGGAGGTGTTAACTGAAAAAAAGTGGTCACCACCACTTTAAGACTTATTCGGTAGGTAATCACTTTGGAAGAATTGGTACTCCATAGTCCTAGAAGTCGTGAAGGAAGAAGTTTTGAAGTAAATGAGAACCGTCCATATCATCATAACATTAAAACTTGATCATTGATTTTGATAAGTGATCAAGCACTCGCTTGACCTAGCACCTAGTCACTACCTACAGTTGTATGGAATAAATAAATAAGGGTAAAAGAAGAGGCAACACTTAAATTAATAAGCCCATGGTTTTTCGCATATGGTCACATGTAAATGTTTTGAAGGGAGCGCCTCTGCAAAACTCAATTTTTGCAATATTTGCAAAAACATGGAATCAAGTTAAAAATAAATCAATCCATACCTGTGATCGATTTACAAAAATCACTCTCATTGAATTAAACAATTAACAATAATGTTTGAATAATAATAGTGATTATTGTTACTATTAAAATGAAGAGGTGCGATGGTCCAAACAAAGGGACACAATGTTTCATATCTCAAACCAATTGGATGAATATATAAATGAGAAAGAGTGGTGAAAAGAAGGAGTCTCTGAAGTCCAGATCAAAAGATAAAAAACAAACAGTAGAGTCCAAGAAGAAGAACTGTTGATTCTACTGAAGTGAGGGTGGAAGGGAGGAGCACAGAAGGATTCATATCCTTTATGTATAATTTAAGAGAGTTGGTTCTCCCTAGGGCTGGTGCCCTAAAAATAAGGGACTTGGTGCTTCCTAGGGTTGGTGCCCTAAAATCGAGGGAGTTGGTGCTTCCTAGGGTTGGTGCCCTGAAGAAGGGGATTGGTGTCTCCTAGAGTTAGTGATCTAAAAAGGATTGGTGTCCTTCACTATTATTTATAAAACCTTGTAATTCATGTTAAGTATATTTATATAATTGATTTTGCATACAATTCATTGTTGATTTATTGTGGTAATCAATAAAATATAAAAAGTAACTGCTAATTGTGAAAAAGGGGTGATACTGATTCACCCCCCCTCTCAGTATTCCAACATTTGGTATTAGAGTGGGTGCCTTCAGCATAGTCTAACAACTAGAAGGTAGATCCTAAATATGGATCAACAAGAGGGAATGTATAACAACAAAGCACCATTGTTTAATGGAGGAGGCTATGCTTTATGTAAAATAAGGATGAAAAACTTTCGGTTGGCTCTTGATTTTGATGTCTGGAAATATGTTGTAGATGGTTACACTGTAGAAACTACTCCACCCAAAGATACCGCAGGAAAGAAAATCTACAATAACAAATCAAGAGCAGTTAATGCAATTCTAGGAGGGTTGACAAAGTCTATCTGTGTAAATGTTATGCATTGTAAATCGACCAAAGAAATTTGGGACAAATTGGATGTTGTATATGAAGGATATGACAAATTTAGGGAAGCCAAACTACATACCTATAGAACTTAGTTTGAAAATCTGAAAATGAAAGAAGAAGAAAATATTGTTGAGTACCTTCGTAGGGTATATGAAGTGGTTAATTCAATCAGAGTGTCAGGAGAAGAAATTACAGATAAACCTATTGTACAAAAAATACTAAGGTCATTACCTATGAGATATGATGCAAATATTTCTACAATTGAAGATAGATCTGATCTAAACACACTCACAGTTGATCAACTTCATGGAATTTTTACAGCATATGAAATGAGAACAGGGAATGATAAATCAACAAAAGATGAAACAACCTTTAAAGAATCTAAGACAAATATGAGGCAGGAGAAAAAGACCGATGATAAGTTATTAGATATATCGGATGGAGAAGAGGCCAACTTTATAAATAAACTCCAGAAAGGATTTGAAAAATATAAAGGGAAGTTACCTTTCAAATGTTTCAAATGTGGCAGAATTGGACAATTTGCTAACAAATGTCCCTATCCCATGTAGGAGGCAAATGATGAAGAAGTTCACAACTAGGAAAACCAATACAAGAGGAAATTTTATAAGAAAAAGAAAAACTTCTACTCTAAAGAAGACATCAACTCTTCGTACATAAGTGAATATGAATATTCTGAGCTTCTATTTATGGGGATGAAAAATCAAAATAATGATGTAGATGATGAAGAAAATTCTGAATTTAAAGGAGAAGTGAACCTAGAAGCAGAATTGATTACTGCTCTGGAGGAACTAAGAAAACATAAAAGGAAGAACAAGCTACTTAGGGAACAACTTCAAGAATTTGAAGAATCACATCAAGAAAAAGAAATAGATGAATTAAGAACCATCAAAGAATTAGAGCAGAACATCAATGATTTAAAATCCCATCTCCTGGAAGCTAATAGAATTGAATAAGTCATTTTAAAACAACTTAGTGATAAAAAAAAAATCATGTGAGAAATTAGAATCTAAGATTAAGCTGCTAAAAAGTGAACTTTAGAAAGAAAAGAAGCGATTGAAATTTGGAAATAATTCAAAGATCTTGGATGAAATTCTTAGTAGTCAAAGATCACCAAACAACAAGACTGGTTTGAGATACACCCAAGACTCAACTTCTACATCACAAGTATCTGTCAAAAGACCAATTAGTTATGTAGATGCTCTAAAGGGATCCTTAAAAAGAGAAGATAATAAGGCAAATATGATACCATTGAACATTGTTCCACATAAACAGAAATCAACATTCCCTACTAAAGTAAAAAAATGACAGGAAGAAAACAATCACCAGAAGGAATAACCGTAAACATCTATTTATTGGATATTGTTACTCTTGCAATAATTTTGGACTTAAGGTAGTGCACTACAAAACATATGAACAATACAATCGTAGAAATATCCAAAGATATAAGAACAATAAGCACATGACAAAGAATATAAACTATAACTCATTTTTTCCTTTGCAAAACTTCTATATGGAATGTAAAAAATGCAACAACTATGGTCATAAAACCAGAGAATGTAGATTACCAATGCAATCCCTAAAAACATGAAACCCTAACAAACATCATAAGAAGACATGGAAACGAAAATATGAAGTATCAAACAAGAAAGATGATGCAAATATTGCTCCTGAAATTGATGAAGTTAATAATAGGATATTGGTGAATAAAACTTATAATAAGGAATATAATAATCAAAGTTATGCATATAAAGTAGACCAAACTAAATACATGGAAAATCCTAAAGAAAAATCTAGCACAGTCCCAAAACTTGATAATATCATACAACAAGATTATCCATTACCCAACAAATGGAAATTAATAAAGGAATATTCTCAAAACAAGGATAAAGAAGCTTCTGGTGCACATGATAGTGACGATGATGATGAATCTTCAATAGTAGAACAACCAGAAGAATTGAGTGATGATTATCTCAGAAAATTTTCAATCCTATTTTAAGGATCCACTGAAACTCTTTCTCAAAGAAAAATTAAAAAAGAAGGGAAGGACAAATTAGGGAAGACTTAAAAATCATCATGTTAATGCTCCTATGAGCATTGAAGCACACAAAAATGAATAGGATTATCGAAAGCATCATGTTTTGATGATATAATTCTATGGAGGATCTGACATAGTTTATTGTAGGTCTTCATCTTCCCAAGAACAATTCAGATTATGTATTGGTCTCATAATGGTTATAAGTGGACAAACACTAAATGGAAGTTACTATGTGAGCAAGAAATGGAATGAATGAAAAATTTTCACCAGTGAGGTGATGATAAAGATAAACTGAGTACAAGTCTGAAAATGAAAAGACTAGAAACTGAAATTTCAGAGACAGTGGTTGTGACAAAATAAATAAATATGAAAGTTCTATTGACTGGTCAATGTGTGCCTGAGTTGGTTGGATAACTAGATCAATTCTAGTTGAATAAATTACATTCTATAAGCAAGATAAGTCATGTGGAAATAAAAGTATAAAGTCTCTCAGATGACTTTAAGAAGCAGTGTNCTGGTTAGAGATCGATGATAAGCAATGGACAGGTCAAAAGGTCATTTGAAAATTATAAGCTTCAGTTGCACAGTGTTCCAGTAGGAAAACAATATCCATAGCAGAAAAAATAGGATGTATATAGTGGTATACATGGCATCCTGTAGAGATGACAGGGGGAAAGATCTTGTCAAGAAGAACTACCCTTTTTAGAAACAAAAGGGAAGAGAAGTTAGAAGCATAGAGAGAAGATTGAAAGGGGGAGTAATTAAGTTAAAACATGCATAGAATGATTATAAGGGGAGTTACCTGAGCTCATATTGTGGTCAACAACATATAGAAAGACATATCATAAGGAGAGGAACCCTTTTCCATTGATGTCAAAGGGGAAGAGTAACTTCAGAGGAGAGAAGCATCATCACAGGGGGAGTTTGTGGATGAAGTTAGTGTGTTTCCCTCAATGACAAAGGGCAATATTATTGGACATATTGTCATTGATATGTTTTCATTGATGTCAACAGTCGATGTCATTGTGATGTGATGATAAGTTGTTGTGATGAATTGTCATTGATGACAAAAGTAAAACAATATGTAGATATTCAAGCTAAGAAGCAAGGGCATTAGTCAAATCTCAGAAGGAAGAACACATTGTAGAAATTCCATTGGGATCGAAATCCCCATGGGAAAACTCCAAAGGATACAAGAAATAATCTTGTTCATTGAGATAGTTTTCAAGAGTAATCGCGCAGAAGACATAACACGAGGTGCAAAGGAATCTACCCAAAAACTCAGGAGAGGCAGCGTATTAGATTGCACAATATCAGAGCATGAAGATATCCTTGGTTTAGTTGGAAACTAAGTATAAACCCAAAAGCTCAGAAGAGATGGCACATAGAAGGCTCATAAGAAATGACGCATAGGAGTCGTACATTATCATTTTGGGAGTTATATTGACCATCAGATCAAGTTTATTAGAAGGACAGTGTAAGCCACAAATGTTACGAAGAGGACATGAGTCATCCGATCTAAGAAATATTTCAGGAGTCATATTGACTGTCTGATCCATCTAAAGTGGAAGGATAGGATAAGAAAATACCAAAGATGAAGCCCCAAAGTCACGAACTCCCATCAACCATCGGATGTAGAAAACCCATCGACTGTTGATCTATTCAGAGTGTGCCAAGGTAGCAATGGTCAACTCCGACGATGACTACTTCATAAGAAAAGGGTTGAGAACATGTAAATTCACCCTAAGCACCGAAGGATGAAGTCATTCTCATCCGTCGGTCTAAAATACATTTTAGGAGTTATGAAAACTGTTAGATCCAGGAGGCAAACATGTGCCACATGAGGATATCCATGTCAACAAGACTACGCCAACAAGGACACGTGGCAAACTCAGATGATGATAATTTTCAAGGTGCTATTATCGTTTCAGGTATGCATAAGTCATGAATCTAAGTGACACGTGGCATCCACTCGACCAGTGTGAAGTCAACAGTGACATTAGCAAGTTACATTGGGAGTATGTACTTGAGGGGAAACCAGGTTCTAACACAAGTAACTGTCCGAAGTGCCCAAGGGTGAAGTTAACGATAACTGTTGATCTAATTCGAGAGCATTCTCAACCGATGATCAAGCATAGTGGAGGGATATCATAAGTGGAGGTGTTAACCGTCAACAAGTTATCACCACCACTTTAAAAATTATTCGATAGGTAATAAATTTGGAATAATTTCTACTCCAGAGTCCTAGAGTTCGTGGAGGCTGAAGTTCCGAAGTAAATGAGAACCGTCCATCTCATCTTAACATTAAAATGTGATCGTTGATTTTGATAAGTGATCAAGCACTCACTTGGCCTAGTTCTTGGTCACCACCTGCGGTCATATGAAATAAAAAAAATAAGGGTAAAAGAAGAGGCAATGATTAAATTAATAAGCTCATGGTTTTGCACATATTATAACATGTAAATGGTTTGAAGGAAGATCCTCTGCAGAACTTGATTTCTGCAATATTTGGAAAAACATGGAATCAAGTTAAAAATAAATTGATCCATACCTATGATTGATTTACGAAAATCACTCTCACTGAATTAAAGAATTAACAATAATGTTTGAATAATAATAGTGATTATTGTTATTGTTAAAATGAATAGGTACGATGGTCCAAACAAAGGGACACAATGTTTCATAGCTCACACCAATTGGAAGAATATATAAACAAGAAAGAGTGGTGAAAAGAAGGAGTCTCTAAAGTCTAGATCAGAAGATTAAAAAAAACAACAGAGCCCGAGAAGAAGAACTGTTGATTCTAATGAAGTGAGGGTGGAGGGGGGAGCACATAAGGATTCATATCTTTTAAGTGAAATTTAATGGAGTTGGTACTTCCTAGGGTTGGTTCCCTAAAAACAAGGGAGTTGGTGCTTCCTAGGGTTGGTTCCCTAAAATCGAGGGAGATGGTGCTTCCTAAGGTTGGTAACCTGAAGAAGGGGATTGGTGTCTCCTAGAGTTGGTGCTCTAAAAAGGATTGGTGTCCTTCACTATTATTTATAAAACCTTGTAATTCCCGTTAAGTATATTTATATAATTGATTTTTCATACCATTCATTTTTGATTTATTGTGGTAATCAATAAAATATAAAAGGTAATTTCTAATTGTGAAAAAGGGGTAATAATAATTCACCCCTCCTCTCAGTATTCCAATAGGCTCCTCATGCTGAGATCGAGTCCTCCTTGAATCCAATGGATTCCCTACAAGGATACATCCTTCCTAAAGTGTGAAATGTGCCTTCTTGGGAATCTTCTGAAGCTTCATCCCTAACTTTTTGTCTGGCTGTACTACCTGCTTATTTCCATGTACATAATATGAGTGTATGGAACATCTCTAATGTATGAAACTGATGGAAGCGCAAGAGTATATGCATGTTTCACTGGAGGTGCATGAAAAGCACACTCCTTATGTGTAAGTATAAAATATGAGTCATCATCAGAAAACTTAGTGAATTTATACAACTTTGACTTGTGATCCACCTCACCAATTGCAATGATGGAATTGTCATGCATGTCAATTATTGAAACTAAATTTGATGTAAATTCAACCTTTTTACCTTTTTGAGTGATCTGATAAGCTGAGAGAATATTCATAGAAATCTTTGGAACATGTAAAACATTATCAAAAAAACCATTATGGTGTTCCACTCTCCCTTCTCCTGCTACTACTATTGGAGTATCATCCCCCATGAGAATAGGCGGTCTTGAGCATGGAATCAAAGAAAATAAAACTTCCTCTTTCTCTTCCATATGATGGGATGCACTAGAATCTATAATCCATGAATCATATGAGGAATTAATTGCAACAAGAGCATAATGATTACCTTTCTTAGGAGCATGATCTTCTTCCTTCTGCTTCTTGACTCCCTCTGGAATGAAGTTTCCAAGGTTGTTCTATTGAAGTGCATGTGCCATAAGATATATATGTTTCTTCATGCATTTGGATTCTTCATGATTTGGTTTATTGCAGTAAGTGTATTTATTTCCCTTCTTCTTTTTGGAATCTGAAGAGTATTTGGAACTTGAAGAATCATTAAAGGGTTTGGAATATCCCTCCTTCTCGTTCTATTTCTTCTTCCTATTCTATTTGGATGATCCTTTTCCATCATGCATGGTGAGTGCATGTGATTTGGGATCCTTCATGAGGCCCATATGTATGATTTTTTTATTCTCTTGTGTGAGAGACTCAATGAATTGAGCCATCATAGGCATTTTTCAATTTGTTCCAAAAAGACATCTGCCAGAATGGAAATTGGAGACATATACAACATATTTTGGTCCTAGATTGGCCAAGATTTTTAGAATAAGTTGTTTATATTGTGTAGACTTGTCAATACCACATTCACCCAAGATCAATATCAAAGATTTAAATTTAGTAAATAAATCTTGTATATTTTCAAAACTTTTAGGGTCTAAGGTATTCAACTCTACCTCAAGCATATGACCTTGCATCTCATCATGTTTTCCAAAGAGTCCTTCCAAGGTGGTCCATATCTCGTTTGGAGTCTTGCATGCAGAAATGTGAAACCATAAACCAGTGGAGATTAACTCAAGAACTAGTCTTGTGGCCTCATTGTTGTGGGTGGGCCAAGGTGTCAAGACGTAGAGGTAAAGTGCTATAGGGCTTGCATATAAGGCATGCTTCATATGGTTTAGTCGAGAACAACATGGAGCCGTCATTAGGCCAAAGATGCAGGTATGCAAATGTGATTAATAAGACACACAATGGTAATGTCATTCGATGTAATTTTAACGAGCCCAAAGAAGGTAAGCTCGACAATTTTTCATATTTTGAGAGTCTGAAAAAGCGTAAAAGGACACTTCGTTGGGGTACCTTTTTCAAAGGTAGTCTAGTCAGTTCAAAAAAGGGGTAAACTAGCACCGAAAAGACATCTATTCAAAACCATTTTAACGAGTGTGATAAAGACAATATCACTCAACATTTTTTTCATATTTAAGGGGTTTGAAAAAAGATTAACTATGGACTTTGTCAAGAATGTTCTTCAGGACCATTTTAATGAATGTGAAGGAATAAGGTCACTCGACGATCTTTTCAATTTTAGGGAGTCTGAAAAGAGCTTAACTATGGAATTTGTGGGGGTTCCTTTTTCATAAATTTAGTCCCTCGGGCCCGAAAAAGGGTTAAAATCATACCTGATAATACTCTTCTAGGGAACCGAAGATCCTAGAGTATACCTTTTTTTGTACAGTTGACCATCCAGACTGGAAAATGTGTAAACTACCGCCGGACAGATGTGCCATCAAATTTTAGTTTAGTGAGCATGAAGGTCAACAAGGTCACTCAACAATCTTTTCATTTTAGAGGGTCTGAAAAGGGCTTAAAATAAGACCCATTGGGGGCTATGACCCAAGTATGAAACTGGTTCAGGTAGAGCCCACTGCTAGGCTCAGACCAAGAGTCTCTTCGATAGTCAACTTGGAAAGTCTCCCAAAAGGGAAGAAAACACAAACCACAGTGTAAGTCCACCCACGGTATAGAAACCGTAGTCATGGCTTCAAGGATAGCCTCATCTGAAGGAATTTCAAAATCCGATAAATCACACAAATGAGGGTCGATGGTCCCAAGGGGTGAAGTAAACTGACCATACTCCATATGATGATGGAGGATCTAGCCATGAATGGTAGAGTCTATCAACGAATAATCACAAGCATGAGGGCTTGAGAATCTACCAACAATGAGATCAGACTCAAAAGGAGACTCAAGATCACTTGGACCAAGAGGGGGAAACAATGGCTCCCATGCCCCCATTGGATAAACCAAATATTCAATTGCTGAGACCAAGTATCGAGAAGGAAAACATGATTACATAGGTTCCTACTCAGAAACAATTGAACACAAAGGATAAGATGCCACATAATTAACCCGTGGTGAGGTAGAGTCTACACGAACACTAGAAACATGTAAAGGGGTAGTTTGAAATAACATCGAATTAGGATGGTGATTATTAGATTCTAGTTGGTCGATAGTGAAAATTCTTCCATTGTGAGGGAAATGCATCACCTAGAAGAGCGTAGACACCAAAATGTTCATAACATATACATAATCACGCTTGAGAAGCATATTGAAATCTAATGGACCTTGCACCACTATAACATAAAAAAGGACAACCTTCCCACCTAACGAGATAGGTAACTGAGGAAGAACCCCCAAATATTCACTAGGACGTCTGTCAAAAGAAAACAATTCATGCGAAGAAGACACAAGCTCGGGAGATCTGAAGACTTTCCAAACCGAGGAGAATAAAATACTTGCAGAGGCTCCTTCATCCACAACACAATGATAAATGTTTGTCGAATTAACTTCAAACCTTATTTGAAAAGGTGTGGAAGAAGGAAGACGAGGCTCAACAAGATCATTCCAATCAAAGGAAACCATCCTATGGCTTGGAGGGGGTGTGCTCAGAACGAGTGAAACGCCCCCTTGTTATGAAAATACTAAATTGGAAATGCTAAAAACATAGTCGGTAGACACATCACTCCCCGAGAGAAGAGTGGGATCAGCCGAAGACTGCCTCAACGTGACCACTTTGGTAGACTTGACACTCTCCAAGATAAGAGTGGGATCAGCTGAAGATCACGACAGCGTGAACACTTTCTCAACCAATGACTACATAGATTGCGAGAATACATGGTCTAAAGGCACCTCACCCCTCAAAAGAGGAGTGGGATCAGCTGATGACTGCATCAACATGACCACTTTATCAACCAATGGCTGAATAGGCTGAGAGACTATGAGGTCTAAAGGCACCTCACCCCCCAAAAGAGGAGTGGGATCAATCGATGACTGTATCGACATGACCACTTTCTCAACCAATGGTTGAATCGGTTTTGAGGAAACCTCAGAAGACTCAGAATTAGAAGAGCTTGCAGACCGGGACCACAATCTTTGTACCTCCAGAATGTTGGGGCACAAATGAGTAAGGTGATCTCCCTTGCAAAGA